>PVKC010042246.1:0-11813 GCA_004027635.1 Crocidura indochinensis
GAATTTTGAAATTAAACCTTTATACTTGTTGAGATTACAAAACATTGAGTTAGGCAACTATTTTGTTTACTATTTGTGCATATGTATGCCACTGATTATTTTATGATGCTTCATATGTATAATTAAATAAATAACTCAAGGCCTTACATAAACTATGAATTTGTTTTCAGTACTATAAATGAGTTTTCTTCTTACTGAGTTTATAGTACTAAGATTTTATAGTCTTTTAGTATTTATTTTTATTATACATTCTTTTATTCATGTCATTTCATTTAGATTAATTTATGTTAATTTATCACTAGTTTATTCTTCTGTATGACAGTAGTATTTCTTTCTTTCTTTCTTTTTTTGGTTTTTGGGCCACATTCGGTGATGCTCAGGGGTTACTCATGGCTATGTGCTCAGAAATCACTCCTTGCTTGGGGGATCATATGGGACAGGGAATTGAACTGCTGTCTGTCCTAGGTTAGCACGGGCAAGGTGCAAGACAAACAACCCCCTTACCACTTGCGGCACTGCTCAGGCTCCTGAATAGTATTTCTTACTACAAGATTTTTTACCCTCCGGCTATTGATGGTATTTGGGATTTAAAAATTTTGGAGTATTAGAAATGAAAATTTATAAATGTCAAAATCTGTGATGAACGCATGCGTTCTTTATTGAAAGTGTATATCCAAGAGTATAATTTCTGAAATATAAACATTTGCTTTTTTAAATCTCTATTTCTTTGTTTTTATAGTTTTTTTCCGACTTTCCTATTTTTATGCCTAAAAAATTAGTTTTAAAAAATTTTAGTGATGTTATTATCTGATGAATTTGTTTTTATTAATTGTTTTATATCTTATTCTTGGAAGATATTTGCAAAGGGTAAACATTTAAAATTATTATATTTATCAAAATATTATTAATTATCTTCACTATGTAAGTCTTTTTTAGGGTCAGGCAGATATTACAGAGTCTAAGGTAATTGCTTTTGCTCAGCCAAAGATAAAACTAGTCACTGCTGCTGTGGTCCCTCTAAGAAAAGAAAATGGGAAACATTGGAACAATTTTTCTTTTCTTTATCTAAAAGTTTTTCTTAATTGTTTTGAGAAATTCTTACCATATATATATATTTTTTTACATTTGTACACATGGAATATTAAAGAGGATTTTCTTTCAATCCACAAAAATCCTGGTTTCTGACTCTAACTAACCAAAATGTTTCTTACCATAGTCAGATTTGTGTGTGTGTGTGTGTGTGTGTGTGTGTGTGTGTGTGTTTGTGTAATAGGGAGACACACGACCTACCTAAATTGCTCAGCCAACCAGCGCTAGGGAAACCACAGATTGGACCCATAATATAATTGCAAACAAGCCCTACAATCCTTGGAGTCTCCACGCGGTGATAGTCCTAGTACCACGTAGTAGTCAGGACCAAAGCAGGATCTGAAATGTGCTACGCCTGCAACCTAATTGCTGTACTATCAATTGGTCTTTGCGATCTTTATTCTTATATATGCTACATAGCTCCTTTTGCTGACTCTCCTGTAAGCAATAATTAGTGTACACGCAGCAAAAAAAAATAAATAATGCTATATAATTCTTGAATTTAATAAGTTTATCAATATATATATATTTTATAATTATATCAGAACTGGGAAGAAAATTGATAAATTGACAATTAGTTTTGCTAGAGTAATTACAAGCAAATACACATAGCTTAAAATTTTCATGATATTCATATTTTAGCATGAACAAAATATTTTTTCAAAACTCATTTGCTTTATTTTTTATTTTTTTTAATTTGTTTATTTATTTATTTATTTTGTTTTTAGGGCCACACATGGTGATGCTCAGAGGTTACTCCTGACTATGCACTCAGAAATCACATCTTGCTTGGGGTACCATATGGGAAGGGGGCATCAAACCACCTTCTCTCCTAAGTCAGCCATGTACAAGGCAAATGCCCTACCGCTGTGCCACTGCTTGGGCCCCTCAAAAATTAATTTTATTTACTACCATCTAAACTTTTGGTTGAACTTTGTTAAATTTTTAAATAAGTTACTGAAGAGTTTGATTTTTAACCCTATGTTAATTTATATTAATAAATATAATAGTTAAAATCTATAATTAATATGATAATCAATATTAATAAATAAAATTTTATATTTAAAATTATTTTAAAGTTCAAGGCACACTATGTCATGTTAAGGACATTTATAGCATTTAAATAATACTCTAATTGTACATGAATTCTCTTTATAAATATATTATATTGCAACAAGTAGACCTGATTTAATTATCATAAATTGAGTGCTAATGAATTTCAACACTTTATTTTTTTCTTTTTGTGGGGGCACACCCAGAAACTCTCAGGGATTATTCCTGGCTCTGCTCTGAGAAATCACTACCGTCAGGCAAGAGGAACCATATGGTATGTTGGAAATCGCGTCCCATGCACCATAAATGCTCTACCACTCTGCTATCTCTCCGGCTTCCGATTTCAACACTTTAATAATGCTATTCCACCAACTGCTACATTTTTTAAAGTGCCATCATCATTACTATGCTTTACATAAATAGTTATCAAAAATAAGTTGATGTATACCTTAGCCATTATTTTTCCTTAGTCAATAAACTAATAAATGCTCTTGCATAAGCAATAGTTGCTAAAATTGTAGAATAAATTTTATACTCTTTCTATTAATCTAATTACTCTTAAACAAATGCAAAACTAAACATATTAACATGGTATTAATAGAATATATTAAGCAAAATAAACATTTAACACTGATTTTTATAAAGGAACTGCACTATTAACAAAAAGAGGCATTTATTCTACATTAATTTATATAACAGTGCATTTAAGATTTTGGAATATTTTGTAGTTCAACATATGGGAACACAACTCGTGTGTATATATATGTATATATATGTATATGTATATATATATATAAATGTGTTTGCTTATTTTGCTTTTGGGGGGGCACACCTGTGATGTTTAGAGGTTACTCCTGGCTCAGAAATCACTCCTGGCTGGGATACTACATGGGACTCTGGGGAATCAAGCCAAGGTCTGTCCTAGGTCAGTTGTGTGCAATGCAAATGCACTATTGCTGTGCTATTGCTCTGGCCCCATAAATTTATTTTTTTAAGAAATAAGTCTACCGAGTACAATGTACATTAATTATGTTGTTTTCTCCATTCTTAACTAATACCATTATTTTCCAAGATTAAAAAGACATTATTGTAACAATAAAATAAAAGACAGTATTGTAACAATGCCCACAGAAAACAGAGATGAGGGCTGGAAGGACTGCCTCATGATATGAAGCCCACCACAAAGAGCAGTGAATGCAGTTAGAGAAATAACTACACTGACAACCATCATAGCAATGTTAATAAATGAGAAAATCAAAATGCCTGCCTCTAGTACAGGCAAGGTGGGGATGAGAGACATGGGAGACATCAGTGATGGAAATGCTGCCTGAGTGAAGGTGGTGGGGTGTTCCTTACATAATTGAAGCCCAATTACAATCATGTCTGCAATTAAGGTATAATATTAAAAAACCCAAAGTAATGTGTTCATATTTTATTGTATTTTATTTAGATTCTCCTAAAATGTTTCCATTTCATTTTAGGTATCATGAAGTAAACCATTGTATAATACTGGTAATGATAGTGTTTCATGCATAAAACATTTTAACATCACAGACTCCAACACAGTGTGTGTTCCTCCACACTCTTGTTCTAGTGCAGGGGTCTGCAACCTTTAAGACCTAATGAGCCACTTGGACTCATTTTCAAAGGAAAAACAAATCTGGGAGCTGCAAAACCATTGCGACATTTAAGACAAATATAGCGCTGCATATATTGTTTCTTATTTTAATGCTGTATACAGGATCGTGCAGTTAGCTGTTGATCTGAAGAAATAAAGAACTTTTTCACTTAACAATGTAAAATGAATCTGTGCAAATTAATAGTCAATTAAAATATTTAGTTTATTTATTTAATGAGATTTTTGCCACACAGAGCATTGGGAGGCAGTGGAGGTAAGTAATATCGCTCCCCGTCCCCCTGCTATTGGCCTTGCTGTTGGAGTCAGGGAAAAGCTTCGAAAGAGCCACTTGCGGTTCTGGAACTGCAGGTTTCCGACCTCTGTCTAGTGTATACTTCCCATATCTTGTCTACTAATTCATTTCCACTCATGCCCTTAATATTCTATATCATGGAACCTTCTCAGTACTCACTTTCTTTTTTTTTTTCTTTTTTTTGGGGGGGGGGTCACACCCAGTGACGCTCAGGGGTTACTCCTGGCTATGCGCTCAGAAGTCGCCCCTGGCCTGGGGGACCATATGGGGCACGGGGGATCGAACCGCGGTCGGTCCGTCCAAGGCTAGCGCGGTAAGGCAGGCACCTTACCTTCAGCGCCACCACCCGGCCCCAGTACTCACTTTCTAACAAATTATATAAGAATAGCTTCTGAATCCTTTTAAATCCTTTCTGTTGTAGTCTTTGAATTGCAAGACATGCCTTAGTCTTCCTTCAAATCATGTGACTCTCTGGGTGTCTTATAACTTTACAATAAACATTAGTTCTTCTCAGGAGCAAAGCGTGAAGTTTCTATTACCATCTTGCTATGTCCTACTTTTGTTGTTGTTGTTATTGTTTTTGTGGTTGGATCAGAGGTTACTCTTGGCTCTGCACTCAGAGATTGCTCCTGGCAGGCTCTGGAACCATATAAGATGCCAGGTATCGAACCTGGGTTGGTCCCAGGTTGGCCTTATGCAAGGCAAACACCCTACCTGCTGTGCTCTCTCTCCAGCCCTATGATCAGACCTACTTAACCTTCTCTTTTTCATGCATTGAAGCAGGTTTGAAATTTTTCCCCAATTACGAAGTTATTTTCTAGATACTATTATAATTCATGAATGTCTTGCCTACAAATAACTTATTTAAATGCATATGAATGAGATAGTATAGGAAATAACATGGTGGGTAATTTGCAGCATTAATTTGGTCTTAAATATAAGAAGTAGCTTAAATATAAAATAAGAAAGGTTTTAATATTGTATGGCATCAGGGAGAAACATACTCTGTGATAAAGGCATTATGAATACTTATATTTAAATGATTCAGATTAAAAAGTTATCACTTCTAATTTAGAACCCTCTCAAAAGAGACATTATAGAAACATTCAAGGTATCTTTTTAGAGATTGTTAGAAAATGATTGAGAGCAGAAAAAACACATTTATATTAAGAGATATATGAATGGATATATGTAAAATTTAGAAACATGAGTATGTTTAAAATATTTAGATATCAAAGCTCAAATAAGTGGAAAGAAAGCAAGAGGAAGTCTGAAAGCTTTAGGGATTAGTATCTCAAATAATGTGTAAAGTTTGTGGAAAAACAATGCACCACGTATTTTTTTTAAGTGAAGGCTAAAATCAATCAGAACAAGTGTTTCTTTTAGATGTTATAAAAGAATTTGGTGCATTACACCAATTTATAGGGAAAGTTAAATAAAATATAGGTAATAGCCTCATAATAGTCTGCACTTTTATTACAGATGTTATATTTAGAGTATCTATTAATAAAAACATGTGTCTTCTTTCCACTGTATTATAAAAATTTCATACAGAAGTGAATGAATTTTCTTTCAGAAACACCTTTCAAAACATGATTAAAGGTGATACAAGAGAGATAAATTGTGTTCTTGGTTTTCATATTAATTAATTTGTTTTAGTATATGTATATATGTTGGTGGGATGTAAATAATTCAGATTACAAATGTCTTACATAAAATATGAATTATGAGTATATATGGTAAACCTTCAAAATTTATTCTTCAAAATTTGTTAACAATATATTTTAGCAATATGCCATACTGTGGTTATTAGTCAAGAACAATTATTGCACTTTAATTTACATAGTCTTCACAATATTTTTGATATAGCCAATCTTTTATTCCATTAATTATGCATATACTTTTTATAATTTAGTCAAACCATGTTTATTTATAAATTGAACATTTATGGAATCGGAGGATTATTGCTAAATAATATAGTGTAAATATATTTACACAATGGCTATAGTGTATTATTAATAAACTTAAACTAATTTAAAGTATATAGGAATACACAGTTTTATGTAAGTGACATGAATATTAGTAGATTTTGCAGTTTGTACAAAGTCCTTAAACCAATCTTTAGTCAATATTGAGGGAAATTATATTTACTTGTCAATAGAGTGAACTTCATTCAATTCTATTATTACAATAATTGCAATATTTTTAACCTTTTTTAAAATCTTACAAAATGATCATTAACTAGCATATAATTATTTGGCTGTCTTTTAATATAAGTAATATAGTAGTAGCTACTGTTTTGTCCTTTATGCATTCACAAGAAATCTTGCAGTGCAAAGCATACATAACAAAATTAGAAATGCCATCATTTTGAACTAAAATGAAAACACATTATGCAGGAATACAAATTACTACACTGTAGCTTCCTTTTCTACAAAATAGAAACATTGACCTTTATAATTGAAAATCACAATAGCCATTTCTAATGGGATGGAAAAAAGAAATGACATGGGAATATAGAGGAAGGTTTACTCTATTTGGTAAATTCTATATTATTCATGTGGTTGTGTAGATTTTGTGAAAGGATTTTATGAGTATGACATAGGTATAAATCATTATAATATAAGTCAATAATAGTTCACACATTTATAAAATCACAAGCTCAAGTAGTCAGTCTGTAATACGTAACTAGTCAATAATAAGTACAACATTTTTACTAAATTAAATGATGTTGGAAAATTTATTGCAACATAAAAAGTATTGTGACAAGTGAACCAAACATGAAGTAAACAGCTTTATCTCATACATTAAATAACAAGCAATTTTTAGATCATTATTAGAACTCTGAAGGATTTTTTCTTTATTCCCTATGACCGAATTCATATTCACCTAATTTAATTATGCTGCATTTTCCACAAGTAGAAGCACAGCACAACATTCTCACTGTCCAAAAAAAGGATAGCAATGATAATATTTTTCTACTTTTTATCCAGGTTCTAAAGTAGTTTAGTTGCCCACACCTGCTTTTACCTGCACACTCAATGTATTTAGCATAATGTCCCTGAAAGTAAGGGTGATCAGATTATATCTGGAAAAACTCATTGAGGCAATTACAGGGAAAGTTATTATACGTGGTGCATCAAATTTAACCACATGTAAGACTGAAAAAAATTTTAAATTAACATCTCCCTTTGGGGTCAGAGCAACAGCATAGCGGTAAGGCGTTTGGCTTGCATGTGGCTGACTCAAGACGGTTCGATCCCTAGTGCCCCATATCGTCTCCCAAACCAGGAACCATTTCTGAGCACATAGCCAGTAACCCTGGAGCATCACCGGGTGCAGCCCAAAAGACAATAACTAACTAAATAAATAAATAAACAAATAAGTAAAATAAATTAACATCTCCCACGTTCATTGACAAACCTTGATTTACAAAATGAAACCCAACAAAATATTATAAGTATTAAACTAAAATATTATTATAAATTTTTAAAAAGTGTTGAAAATTCTAAATTTTATGAATTGACAACACATTAGGTATAAACCATGACTTTTGTGAATAAAGATATTTGTAAGACTCCCCTACCCACATATCACAAATTCCTAATTTATGTACTCTATATGTCTTGGCAACATTTGCCAGAATTTATGTTTGAGAGAGCTTATAGCAAAAATAATTATAAAGTAAAAGTTAGCTATAAAAATTATGTGCCCCACAAAAATTAAATGCATATATCATGACAACTTTACAGGTGAAATATTTTATAACACTGAAAATGAAGTATAGTCACTTACAAAATAATGACATGAATAAAAAGTTAAAGGACAAAAGATCATAACTGCTTATGTGACATTCAATGAGTGAGTTCTTAAATTTATGACATGTTTTAATCAAATAAAATAATAATTTCATCTTTTCTTACTGTTGTGACTTCTGTTAACATCTTGAGTCAATCTATTATCATACTTCTGTTTTTCATGACTTATAACCTATTTATAAATTTCATTCTTCAGCGTTTCAAGCAACTTCAATTATTACTTTATTAGTCAACTTCGTCCTTGAGATCATCTTGCCCTTGTGTTGCTGCTACATTTAACTACATTCAACACTGTTATTAGACCTGTAAAGGCATCAAAAACCTTACCAGTGAATTTTTCAGTTTCATATACATTTTCCTATGTTCACATTATATAGCAAAAACCCTCATCCCATAATCATGAGAACTCAGGATCACTTATATGTAGTAACTGTATTCTGTATGATTAAGCTAATAAGCTAATAGGGTTATCTGTTAAAAATTTTAAGACTTCAAATTTATTCTTATGCTTAACGATAATCTTTTTAGTGATTAGCACAGCAGAGCAATAAAACCATTCTTCCATGGACAAAAAGTATCTTTTTGCTTATTTATTTTTTGTGGGACAACCAGTGATGGTAGGGTTTATTTCTGGCTCAGTGCTTTCAAAACACTTGTAGTAGACTCGAGGGCCATATGGAATGCCAGAGATTGAACAGGGTACAGTGCAAGGAAAACTTCCTGTCCTCTACAATTGCTCCATCTGAACATATAGATTCTATTTGAGACCCTGATTCTCAATATTTTTTGGTTGTTTTCCTTTGCTATCCTGGATTTTACTTCTGTTATTCTAATATTACATTTAAGTGAATGTTATATGTGATTTGGAATTTTTGTCATTTTACATGCTTCATAATTACTTTTGGTGATTTTGTGTTCTGAAGTTTTTTAAGGTGTAATCATCGTGCATTCCACATTGAATTTCTAAAACTGTTGATAAATAATTCTTTTGAAATTTCAGATTTTCCAATTATTTTTAACTAACTATCTGGATATTTTTTAGACATATGTTTTAGAACAAAATTTCACCATCTCTATCTTGTATTAATACTGCTAAGCAACCAGTTATAAATGAAATTTTGCTCTTACACACATCTACCAATATCCTATCTTAACAAAAACAGTGCCTTTGGGCTTTTCTAATGTTGTATTATGATTTCTTATTAAATAAAATGGTTCATAATATACTACCTTAAATAAAAAGAACTGAAATACTTATCAATAAATTAGAGTAATGGATGTTAAGAGAATAATGACAGAATACAAAAAGCCAGTTTTCTTTACTTACTAATAATGCTAATAATGCATATACACAATAAACAGTAATATTGTGCTTCTGTTACAAATAGCATTTTTGCATGCACTCTAAATGTTCAGCAAAATTCTCCTGAAAGTACTGTATGGAGTCAGGCCTTTGTATAACATTTAAGCAATTCAATTATCATCTTTATAATGGTAAAAACACTGGAATCTAAAATATGCTGAAAAAATTAACTGCAGCCACAAACATTATTCAAAAGTACTTTGTGAAAGAAAATGTTTAAATATGTCCAGTAATGATTCAAATAAGTTCTTATTGACCAAGGCTATAAAATACTTTGGTCAAATTTTTTCTAAGTATATTATTATAATTATTTATTACTAGTAAATAATTAGAATGTGAATAAATAAAAAGAAAATGAAATAGCTCAAAGTGGCACAGATAAAACAATTAAGATTTAAGTTTTTTAAATTTATGCTAAAAATGACAGCTTATTCAGTCAATATATTGTCAACTTCAATGAGTAGAAAGATCTTAACTTATTTTAACAAAGTTAATTACTCTATTATGCATATCTTATAATTAAAATTTATTAATATGACTGATTCAATAGGCAGAAACATTTTTCTTACCTGGTTTAAGGTTTGTTGATCATTTGGGCAATATCAACCAATGATAAAATAAATATTTCTTAAAGAATTAAAAGTGTTTAAAATAAATATTAAAGGGATTTTTGCTGATCTTCCACTTTTAATCTTTAAACTTTAGTGTTCTGTGTGAGATACAATAATGACTACTCTAGGAGTAAATAATTTTAAAACCAGTTTATCAAAAGAGGAGACAGGTGAGTTACAAAGCATTTGGCTAAAGGATGATCTTTAAAAACACAAACTAGTGAGTTTCTGTGGAAATGTGAGCTCAAAGTACACAAATATCAAACAGTGTAAAATTAAAATGAGAATAAGTTCTGAAATCCATCTAGTGTAATCAAATTAAGTCAGTGGTTTCGACCTAGCTAAGAAAGTCATAATATTCATGGGGCTGGTGTGATAGCACAGAGTTAGGGCTATTGCCTTGCACATGGCCAACCTGGGATTGACCCCGGTTCGATTTCCGCCAACCCGTAGGGTCCTCCAAGCCAGGAGCGATTTCTGAGCACAGAGCCAGGAGTAACCCTTGAGTGTGTCTGGGTGTGGCCAACACACACACAAACACACACACACACACACACACACACACACACAAAACACACACGCACGCAAAAGAAGAAAGTCCTAATATTACAAATTAGGAATATTTAGAACAGGTTGTCAGGAAAATCGAAGTTAAAATCAGACATTTAGACAAACTAAAAGAAGAAATGATCTTCCTTGGTATTTAAGTTTATAAAAAGAAAAAGAGAGAGTGAGAGCCCACGCAAAAGAGAGAGAGAGAGAGCGAAAGAGAGAGAAAGAGAGAGACAGAGACAGAGAGACAGAGAGAGGCAGAGAGACAGAGAAAGACAGAGATTGAAGTGAAATGTCTGCCCAGAGGCAGGTAATGAAAAAGTGGCAGGGAAAAGGGACATTAGTGATGGGAAACAGGCAGAGATGAACGATGGTGTCTATTGTTTGAAACTCAATAATGAACAATTTTGTAGCTACATTACTTGATAAAGCAATTATTTAAAAAAATAAATGCGGGAGCCGGGAGGTGGCGCAGGAGGTAAGGTGCCTGCTGCCTTGCCTAGGACGGACCACGGTTTGATCCCCCGGTTCCCATATGGTCCCCCGTGCCTGCCAGGAGCGACTTCTGAGCACGTAGCCAGGAGTAACCCCTGAGCGTCACTGGGTGTGGCCCAAAAACCAAATAAATAAATAAATAAATAAATAAATAAATAAATAAATAAATAAATATGTGTGGGAGCTATAGCACAGCAGTAGGGTGTTTGTCTTGCACGCGACTGACCAGGACGCACCTGGATTAGATCCGTCCCATATGGTCCCTTAAGCCAGGAGCGATTTCTGAGCATATAGCCAGGAGTAATCCCTAAATTCATTGGGTATGGCCCCAAAACAAAAACAAACAAAACAAAAATAAATAATAGCTTATTACCAAATAATGGAAGAATCAAAACTGGAAAAAAATGATTATTTTTTAAAAAGGGATTATTTATTATCCAGTAAATGTCTTTTATCATATTCACACTTCCTTATTTTTTGAAAACTCAATTTATAAAATGGGGGGCAGCTTTGAGAAATTAGGAAATTGAAAGGATATTCTGTGGTTCAAAACCAAGTAGTTAACATCATTCTAAATATGCCCTGAGCTGAGTGAATAAAAAAACTTTTTCTTGAATGTCATAATAATATTAACTCAAAGACAATTCTTACTTAGAAAGAAATTTCTGATTTAGAGATGGTCACAATAGGTCAAAGATGCATCACCATTTCTTTCTTGCAGGTAGGAAAGAAGAATTAATGCTATGCAAACCACACTGTCAGATTTCCAGATATCCCCGGAATTAATTCTCTATCCTCTGCTCTTTGGACCAGATAGATGGTAGATCCTGAATTGTCAGCAAACATCAAGTTAGAGAAAAAGATGTTAATGAGAGGGATTTAGTATATGCAAGTGATTTGG
>PVKC010042247.1:0-12000 GCA_004027635.1 Crocidura indochinensis
GGGAGTTGGGAGATTTGGGACAATGGTGATGGAAACGTTGCACTGGTGATGGGTGGTGTTCTTTACATGACTGAAACCCAAACACATTTATGTATGTAATCAAGGTGTTAAAATAAAATAAAATTTAAAAAAAAAAAGAAAATAAAGTCAAATGAGACCATGAAAGAAAAAAGACTAAAAAAAAAAAGAGCATGCGGCCACAAAGCTGCTTCGGCCAAGCTTTCTGGAGCCTCTAGGAGAGCGATTTTGCTGGGCCCTTCTTGGCCCACTCAGGAGAGGTTCAGGAGAAGAACAGTAGAGAAACATGCTTAGGTGACACGCACAGTCTCTCCCAATTGGTAATCATACAGTCTGACTTCACAGACAAAGGGATGTGCCTTTCTGCAAGTTACCGCTGATAGCTGGTTTTCACTCAGGGTCCCAGTCTTCCTTGGCTTTCTGGCCTGAGCAACTCTAGGATACTTATTTTTCTGGGTCCTTCTCAGCCCACTCAGGGGAGTTTCAGGAGAAGAACAATAAACACGCACAGGCAGCATGTACAGGTTCTCCCAATTGGTAATCACACAGCAGGACTAGATTCCTCTTGCCTGATTTCACAGACAAAGGGATCTGCATTTCTCTCAACTCTATAAATTTAGAATAGTGTGCTGGAGTGCTAACACACTCCAACACACAAGTAGGGTATTTGTCTTGCATGAGGCCTTCTCGGTTTCAATATCTGAGCTCCCATGAATGATTTCTGATTGCAGAGCCAGGATTAATCCCTGAAGGCTGGTGGATGTGGTTCAACCACTAAAAACAAAGAATCATAGAACATACCTCAAAGGATTATGTAAGGGCTAAATGTAATAATACATGTGCTGTAGCACAGAACAGGATACATGACAGTTACCAGGTCAAATTTACCTAGTATTCTCTTCTGTATTGACACACTTTAATTACAGAATTAACCTGCAAAAATAACATCGACAATCTTATGTAATTCTTGTCCACCACTGTTACAAGTTCCTTTACCTCTATTTTATCTTCTAGAGAAATTGACAAAATATAAATCAGTTCATCATTATTCATCTCAGAAAATTATCTATGTGCAGGAAAACTATTCTGCAGGCTTGTGCATATGCGCACACAGAGAACTAAATGACAATTTTCTTTGATGTTGTTCTTTTTTTCATGTTTAATACACCAGTGTTACAAATTTGTTCATGATTATGTCTCAGTATTATAGGGTACACTACATTTCACTCATGAGCATTTACCATCACCTATATCACTAGTTTATCTCTCATCCTCCCCTTTTCCTGCCCCTGGAGCAGGCATTTTACTCCACCCTCTCATTCACTTCTTTCCCCCCTCTTTTTTCCCCTTTTAGATACTGTGGTTTGCATTGTGGTTAATGAAGAGGTATGATGCCTAACACTTTGTTTCTGTTCAGAACAAATTTTCTTGTCCAGTCTGATCATTTCCAACTATTATTGTCTTAGTGATTTAAACAATTTAAATCTAAGTGTTAAACTATCATTTAGCACTTCTCTAACCTGACTGCACTGCTCTACTGTCTGTGGCAAGCTTCCTAATCTGAACTGGTCCTGTCCTCATCTATTGTCTTTGGATAGTATTGCTATACTATCATTTTTCTTATATCCCACAAATGAGATATACTACTGTATGCCTCTGCCTTTTCTTCTAAATAATTTCGCTCAGCAAAAATAATCTCCATATCCATCCATGTATAAGCAAATTCCATGACTTCATTTTTCCTAATGCTGTGCTGGATGCACCCATTTCTTTATCCACTCATCTGTTCTTAGGCACTTGAGTTGTTTTTGGATTCTGACTATTGTAAATAGTGCTGCTGTGAACATAGCAATGCAGAGGACTTTTCTGTATTCTGTTTCGAGTTCTAGGGCACATCCCTAGGAGTGCTATTGTTGGATCATATCGGGGTTCAATTTCAAGATCTGTAAAGAATATCCATATTGTTTTTCATAGAAGCTGGAACAGTCAACATTCCCCACCAGCAGTGAGTTAGTGTTCCTTTCTCCTCACATACACACCCAGCACTGGTTGTTCTTGTTCTTTGTGATGTGTGTCAGTCCCTGTAGTGTAAGATGATATATCATTGTTGCTTTGATTTGCATCTCTCTGATTATTTGTGATGAGGAACATCTTTCATGTGCTTTTTTGACCATCTGTATTTCTGCTTTGAGGAAATGTCTATTCATTTTTTCTCCTCATTTTTGGATGGGTTTAGGTTTATTTTCTTTCTTAGTTCTTCCAGTGTTTTGTATATCTTAGATATTAACAGGTTCTCATATGGGGATTGAGTGAATATTTTCTCCCAAAATGAGAGATTTTAAGAGAGTAAAAAAAAAATAGCCTTAAAAGTGTCAGCACTGGGTGCCAATACAGAGAGAAGGTGACTCTCATTCACTCTTGGTGGTGAAGGCAGCTGATCCGGCTTTTTTTTTTTTAAAAAAACAATATGGACATTCCTCAAAAAACTAGAAATTGAACTCCCATGTGATCTAGTAGTGCTTCTGGGAATAAAGCCTAGAGATCCAAAAATACAATGCTGAAAAGTTTTCTACACTCTTAAATTCACTGAAGCATTATTCATAATGGCCAGAATCTGGCAAACTAACAACAAGTGAGTTGCTAAAAAACAACCTGTGGTACATCTACACAATGGAATACACACAGCTGTTAGGAATAATGAAGTCATCAAGTTTGCTTATACCTGGAAAGACATGAAGAGTATCATGATGAGTGAAATGAAACATAGGGAGGGGCTCGGGAGATAGCATGGAGATAAGGCATTTGCCTTTCATGCAAAAGGTCATCGGTTCGAATCCCGGTGCCCCATATGGTCCCCCGTGCCTGCCAGGAGCAATTTCTGAGCATGGAGCCAGGAGTAACCCCTGAGCACTGCCGGGTGTGATCCAAAAATCACAAAAAAAAAAATAGGGAGAGTGATAGACATAGAATGATAATAATCATTTGTGGGATATAAAAAAGATAGTATGAAAATAATACCCAAGGACAATAGAGAAAAGGGCCAGAAAGAAGCCTTCATTTTGGTAGGAAGCTTACCACAAAGGGCAGGGGAGTGCAGTTAGGACAGAGAAGGACCACTATGGCAATGCTGGTTGGAAATTATCACTGAACAAAAACTGCCTGGGTGCTAAAAAAATAATTTGCATGATACTCCTTCAGAACAATATTGAAAACCACAGTGCCTAAAAGGAAAAAGGGAAGAGGGAAGGATGTAAACTAAGAACATTAGTGGTGGGAAATTTGCACTGTTGTTGGACATTGAATAACTAAAATTCAGTCTTGAGCAACTTTGTTACTGTGTATGTCACAGTGATTCGAATAAAGATTATTTTTTCAAAAAATGTCAACACTGGAGCAATAATACAGCGGGTAGTACAGCCAACCCAGGTTGGTTCCCCCAGCACCACATATGGTCTGGTCCCCTAAGCTTTGCATTGACTACAGAGCAAGTAATAAGATCTAAGCACATTGCCAGGTGTGACCCTCAATAAAAGTCTCAGCAATAAGCTCATGTATAAATATTAATCTTTGCTACACTAAGTTTTGTCATCTGTGGCACTTGTATCATAGAATGGAGACCAAACTTCAATGAGATACCACATGTAAAACCTTAACCCTAGCTCCTGCCTTCTAGAAAATGATTATATTAAGTTTTAGCTATCCTAAATTTTATTATTTATAATTTTTCATCTCTAGAATTTCTAGAGATGTATGTATGGATACATATCTATAATATGTTTTATTCTATTCTTATAAATTTTATGCTTTTCTCAAAACTTGAGCCAATGAGGAATATTCTACTACTATTTGGGGGCTATAGTTATAGTGCAGCAGGTAGGGCACTTTCCTCATAAACAACTGACCTGTGTTCTATCTCTGGCATTCCATGTACTCTCCTGAGCATCACCGAGAGAGAGATTCCTGAGTATAGATCCAGACATAACCCCTGAATATTACTAGGTATAGCCCCAAAACCAAAAACAAAAATATTGCCATTGTTGACAGTTCTTTTTTTTTTTTTTTTTTTTTTTTTGGTTTTTGGGTCACACCTGGCAGTGCTCAGGGGTTACTCCTGGCTCCACGCTCAGAAATTGCTCCTGGCAGGCACGGGGGACCATATGGGGCACCGGGATTCGAACTGCTGACCTTTTGCATGAAAGGCAAACGTCTTACCTCCATGCTATCTCCCGGGCCCCTTCAGTTCTTTTCAACTCATTTCATCACCACTTCTATTCTGTTTCTAATAGTTGATTTTTTCCTACTCATGGTCTATATTTCCAGCCTTATTACACACCTGATTCATTTTTTCATATGCCAAGATTTGTAAATTTTATTTTTGATAGTTGGATATTGTTTTTCTTACTAAACATTGGAGTTTATCTGGTTTGCAGCTAAGTAAAAAGATTTTTTAATAGCTTATATTCTCCTTTCAAATTTATTAGATTGGGAGCATTGAGTCTTTGGTCCTACACTAATTTCCATTGACTGTCTCTTTGGTGGGACATGATTTATGTTCCTTGTGTACAAGTTAGCTCTGGCAGGGATTCCTATGCAGGTCTCCAACTCTATGTTCTTGTTTTCTTTCCTACCCCTTCCTCTCCTCTTATCTCTCATTGCCTTTATAGCTCTCTGTCTCTCTGTCTATCTATCTATCTATCTATCTATCTATCTATCTATCTATCTATCTATCTATCTATCTATCTATCTATCTATCTCTATCTCAGGTACTCTGTCCCAGAAACTACAACTGCCTTGGTTTTTCCAAATACTAAATCTGTCTCCTTCAATGCAACCAGAGACTAGGAGGAACTGAGAGGTCTGCCACTTTCTACACTGCAATCTGGAAACTGAATCAGTCTTGACGCTGGAACAATCACAAGACTTGCTTTATTTTCATTATTTCACAGAAAATAGTCCTGTGATACCTATTGTCCAACCTCTAAAAATTATTTTGCATATAATGTCCATTTTTACATTTTCTCAAGGTGAGAGATAAATGCAGTCCTTGTTATTCCATCTTGTCCAAAAGTAGAAGCTTTTGGATAGTATTATCTTTTTGTATGTCCATTTTAGGAATGATACAGTCTTTAACAAGTCTGATTATAAGAAGTAACAAATATGATACAACTTGGAATATTCCAGGTTATGTATGTAGTTATATGTGTTATTAAATATATACACCAATCTAAATCTGCAACATCATTGTTTTTCTGTTTGTTTTTCATTCCTTATAACATTTGGCTTTTGAATTACTGACACTGGCCAAATACTTAGGTAAAAGTCCTAAATTAGGAAGAAATTATATCACTTAAATTTATACTTAAGAAATAATTGAAACATTTTGTGAGTGACTCATAAAATTTTAAATTTTTGTATGGGGCCGGAGAGATAGCTTGGAGGTAGCACATTTGCCTTGCATGCTGGACGGTGGTTCCAATTCTGGCATCCCATATAGTCCTCTGAGCCTGCCAGGAGCGATTTCTGAGCATAGAACCAGGAGGAACCTTCTTGAGCACTGCTGGTGTGACCCAAAAAAGCCAAAAATTTTTTCTAAAAGAAATTTTTTATTTTTCCCTTAAAAATTGGCAGTCTTTAATCTTCTGAATGCTGAAAAGTATGCTGTAATACCTAAATAATTTACAATAATAATTTCACATAAAGTTGAACCTAAGGTATGAGAATCCTCCTATTGCAAGTCTATTTTGGGTCTTTTGTTTGTTTTATTATGTAGCCTCATGAGAATATAAAGCAATAGCACATTGTTCAACAGTAGATAAATTTGTGATGTGCATGTAAGAGACACAAAGAGTCACAAATATAACAAAATGAGTTAGACAATATTTTATGTTTGCTTTATGTTGGTTAATATAGTTTATTGTGCAGACTTAAGGTTAAAATACATCATGGAAAATATAAATTTAAACTTCAAAAATTATCCTATTAATTGCAAATGTAATTACTGCATTTTATATTATAATGAATATAATAATTATATTATTCCATTATAATATTATATTTATAATATTATATTCCATTATAATATTATAATAATTATAATATTCCATATTATATTATAATTCTGGTGCTACCGAATGTGTATTGCATACAAGTTGTTCAAATAAGAAATGCCTCCAAAATCTCCAAACTGTAGTATATATGTCTTATAAAAATTACTCTTAAATCTTACATTTCCCCTTGGAGACATTTATTGTTCCCAGAGAAAACAGCATTGTTTTTCTTATTCCTAAATCTGTCTTTGATTTTATAAATCAATAATAACCTTTTAGATACCAACCCCTTCATAATTATGCCCTCCAAATCCAAGTAATTGTTTGCATACTTTATACAGAAAAAGTAGAGAATGACATATGTTTCACTTGATTCAAGAGAATATAAAAATTTAGATTGTTTATCACATTTGTAAAGTTTGGCATTATTCTCCTTTATATTACATTTGAAAAATTAATTTATTTCATACAGAAAAATAAATAGATCAAGTAATGTTATGTAGCTCCATAGGAAAAAAATATTGCCTGTTAAAAAACAACATGGATTTTCATAATATGGCTTTCATTAAATTTAATACCAAATGACCAGTCATTTGAAATTTTAAAAATATTTAGTCAAATCAATCTCTGGGTATCTTTCTGATAGTGCTCGTATATTTTCCAACAGGAAGTGGGTAACCATGCAGACAGGAGTGATCTTAGATTAATAAACAATGCAGGCATCCTGAAGGCTTCGCTATTTGTAGAATGAAATGACAGCAACCAGAAAGGCCTGGGGTTGTTTTCCTAGATGCCTACCCTGGGTGCCAGCCATCTGTGTTCATTTAAAGTGTGTGTGTGTATGTATGTGTGTTTAGTTGGATAGGGAGTGGAGGACACCCTCTCAGGTTGCAGGATTGAGTGTGGGCTTTAATATAGAAGGAAACCTTCAGCCTGATGGTTCTCAAACAAGCCCCCTCATCTGTTGCTCCCTCCAGAGTAGTAATTTCACCAATACCAGCTGCAAGGGGAATGTTTTGTGTTTTCTTTATTCAAAGTGAAAGATGTTAAACAGAAAATTTCAGAAGCACTTTTGTTTAGGAAAGAGGAAAGGAAGATCAAGGAAACTGGAAAACATCCATGAAATTAGCTCCAAATCATGGCCAATACTGATCATTTCCTGACAAGCTGTCTATCAGCCAAGCTACAACAATAGTTTATTCAAGGACTTTGGTGCCACAGTTCTGTCACATTGGTAATTAAATGTTGTTGCAGTTGTGACTGCTTTTAAATTCTATCTTTCATAACTGCTATTGTGGGTATAATAGCACTAGACCATCAGAATTATCCTAACACTTTATTAAAATATCCCTCATAGACATTGCTCTAATAGGAATTAGAGAAATATCTGTAAAGTAAAAACTTAGATGCCTATTTCGCTTATTAAAGGACAGTGAAAAGAAAAAGAACACAAAGTCTGGATTTATTTGACTGTGGTAGCTCCTAATTTAGGGTAATTATTTATGGGGCAAACACTTTCAAATATAACATCTGCAAATATGAGATAGAACTGAGTTTATTTAACTATTTGGTTTTATTTGCACAATATTTATAGCCAAAAATTAATTATAGATAATTGATATAATTATCTATAAAATTTCTCAACATTTATGTAGTCCTGATAATCTTTATGTTTTTCTCCAATGTATATTTTCTCCTTTTTTATTTCATTTTAATTTTCTCCTCTGTAAGTTTCTTTGCACTTGTTCTCTGACACCTCCACCTTGACATATTTTGTTCTTTAACCCGCACTGGTCATCGTTGCAATTCTAGTTCTTACGCTCTAATTCAAGAGTTGGAGCATTCTAGATCAACTTTTCATAAGTCACATTACTACAGTAATATTATTTGCTCTCACAGCTTTTGCCATATTATTCATTTATAGAACCATTAAGAATTACAAAATGGTTCCTTATTGGAAAACAAGTCAGTATAAACTGGGCTTAAATTTATTTTCTCAAAATAATTACCCAGATTAGTTAATATAAGAAATGCTCATCTATGCAAGACTGGTGTGTATGTAAGTTTTGGATATCATCTGGGTACCTTGAGAAGAGAGGAAAAGTTATGGAATAGAACATATTTGAAAAATTATTTAAAATGAAAAACAGACTTTGGCCTAAGTTTGCATAGCATAATGCAAAAGGTGCATAAGGAACTATTTAAATAGTTGCACTCTTGCTGTTTTGATATTTGACAACTGGTATGAGAGATTTCTTCCTGGGTGCAAAGTATTCTCTTCCTAAGGCCTCTGACAAAAATCTGTCTCCACATTTTACAATTTGTATGTTCCTGTTACTTTGACTTGTTTCATAAACCAGAAAGCACTTATCTTCCCCAAATCATAGGATTCTCACAAGATTATAGGACAAAGATCTTGTACTCAAGAAACTTACCATGTGGTTGGACAAGCAAAACCTAATAAACATAGGAAATAAATGGAGACCATATATGTTTTTCAGTGCATTGGGAAATGGTTTTGCAAGGGGATTAAGTGAAGGAAATTCGATGGCATAGATCAGTGAAAGATCTTGCCTTGTAAAACTAACATTGAAAAGAGAACTTGGCAGAGAAAAATGCAGGGGAGAAACATAAAGTAATGTTGCATAGATATGAGAGAGTTGGGCAATTTACTGCCCTTAAAGATATACAAAGCAGCTAGAACTTAATGCTCATAGAGATTCTTAAGCAGAAAGTGACATGATGAAAGTGCTTTAAGTCTAGGGGTGGGGCAAAACAACAACAACAAAAATAACAGTTTGGCAATAATGTTGGAAGGTAGAAATGTATGAGAACATGAAGCATTATCAGGAAACTTGTGGTATAATCCACAGTAATGTGATCCATGGGAAGGTTTATAAATGCACTAATGAGAGAACTAGAGATGTGGCTCAGTCGTGGACCAATTGCCTCACATGTATGAGACCTGGGTTTGATTTTCAGCATGACATAGTACCATGAGCATGACAAAAAGTGACTCCTGAGCTCCTAAGTAGCAAGCTAGGAGTAGTCTATGAGGACAGCCAGGTCTGGCCCCAAAACAAACAATGAAAAGATAATTAATGAAGAGAAATTTGTGTGTGGATACTTTGAAGAAAGGAACAGTGGTATATGCAATACTAAATTTGAGATCACAGAAAAAATAACTATCATGACAACACTATCTCAAGTTTTCAAGTTTGGGAAACTGGAAGAATAGTGATATCACATAAAGAAACTGGTTTTACTTTACAGAACTAGAAAGATAGTACAAAATAAGATTTGCAATGAGCCAAACCCAGTTCTTCTTTTAAATTTTATTTTATTGAAACCATTGTGATTTACAAAGTCCTGCAGTTGAAATTTAGATATACAGTGAATCAGGGCCATTCCCACCACCAGTGTTGACCTCCTTCCACAAATGATCTCACTGTGCATCTTATATAACTATAATTTACCCCCTGGCCTGTCAGTATAACAGGCCATTTTAAGTTTGGCTTGTTGTAGTTTGGATCTCTTGATTCTATTGTTGTTGACTTTGGCTTGGATATTTAATTCTGTCCTTTTTTTTTTTTATCTCCATCAAGGCAACCTAAGATCAGTTGACCCCCATCCTTTCTTTTTTTTTCTTCTTAATTTTATAGAAAAATGCAGAAATGTTGGAGCCGGAGAGATAGCACATTGGTAGGGTATTTGCCGTGCATGCAGAAGGACGGTTGTTCAAATCCCGGCATCTCATATGGTAGCCTGAGCCTGCTGAGGGTGATTTCTGAGCATAGAGCCAAGAGTAGCCCCTGAGCGCTGCCAGATGTGATCAAAAAATAAAAAATAATAAAAAAAAATAAAAGAAAAAGAAAAAAGAAAAATGCATAAATATGAGGTAAAACAAAATAATTTGTATACCATGGATCTATAAAAAAGGTAGGAGCCCCTATCCAAAATATTAAAAAAAAGGGGGGTGGGGGAGGCAGTTTTTTGTATAGGCACAGCAAAAGTCAGGGAAAATAGAAAGAATAAAACCTTTGGCCTAAAAAACTGGGTGTCCCTATCCATGAAGCATCTTGTCATACGATCAACTACAAGTTTTGGGTATATTAAATAATCTGACCCCCAAAGTCTTTTTTCATGGTCCCAGGAAAAGTTCTCCTCAATCACATTTGTCACAGTCAGGCTTCAGTAAGTACAGACCTTAGTTTATACCCAGATCCTATGTTGAAGTTAGGGTGACATAGAGTCTCTTCTGGTTTCACCTCATATTGGGTGACAAGATAGGGAAATCTGCCCTGAAAGCAAGTTGTAATTTCCAAGTAGTCAGGATGTCATATGAATCCACCCTGAAGCAATTGGTGCCAATGCAGCAGTAGGCCTTTCCCTGGTAGAAGTTAGATTCCTGATGCTGGTGTAGAAAAATCATGCTGTTTTCAAAGATGTGATCTTAATTAAAGTTCAGGGTGAGCAGACAATGTCTGATTGACTGAAGCCTAAGTCAATTCATTATGACAAATTTTAGGGTGAAAGGTCCCCCTGCAATAAAAATTTTAGAAGATCCTATCCCTATTAGATAAGAACTTCTTTCTATACCTAACATTTTTCCTTTTTAATGTGTCTATGCAAAAATGAACAATGCCACAGGATACTATTGGTGCATGTGGGGGTAAAAAATAATAAGCTAAGTCATCCCTATAACATGATTCTAACATGAACTTGGAACCCAAGATAAACTTACCTACTAGAATTTCCTACTAAACAAATCCAAAAAAATAAAGGTGGTGTGGAAAAATCACATTTACATATGGAAATACACAATAAGAACTATAACTATTAGAGAAATACACCTAAAGAAATATACAAAGGAAATATATATGTCCCCTTTAAGTTTTTGGGAATACTCTGGGGTGGGGAGATAAAATCTAGAGGCTTCAGCCTGTGACATGGTCTTGTGGAGTTTTTTTTTTGTTGTTTTTTTTTTGTTGTTGTTTTTTTTTTTTTTTTTTTTTTTTTTTTTGGTTTTTGGGCCACACCCGGCGGTGCTCAGGGGATACTCCTGGCTGTCTGCTCAGTCATAGCTCCTGGCAGGCACGGGGGACCATATGGGACACCGGGATTCAAACCAACCACCTTTGGTCCTGGATCGGCTGCTTGCAAGGCAAACGCCACTGTGCTATCTCTCCGGGCCCTGTGACCTCAACTTTAAGCTCCCGAGAGGGGTTGCAACATTCCCAGCCCGGAGGTACTGCAATACCAGGTTGATGCGCGGAGCGATCGGAGCAAGCTCCTCTTACGACTCCCAGCTCCAAAAAATCCATTTGTCCTCGGATAGAGGGCGTATCAGATATTAAACTGATAAGAACAGCTACCACACTTGATCTTAGTCAAAAGGCCCAGAAGCGATGGTCTTGTGGAGTCTGAAAAATGGTTCACAGTTGTCACAGATCAGGAAATGTCCTTAAACCAAGGTTCTCTCAAAAGCCGAGTCAGATAGTGAACAACTGTCCACAGCAAAGGGAGGTTGTAACCCCACCCTGGATTTAGGTTAATCTACCTGAGACCCACCTATTGATGGGAGGAGTCTTGGGCGGATATGACCCGTAACTTTACCTGCAGACCCTGCCCAGTTCCTGGGAGGGTCTGGGGAAGGTGATATAAGGCCTTGGTCGAGGAGGATTAAGGTCTTGGGCTCTTTGGTCTTTGGCCTTTTGCGAGCTTGGAGGTCAGAGGAAAGATGGCTGGAAGAAGTTAAGATGCAGGGCTAGCTAAGAATAGCTGAATGCTTAATTGGTTATGATATAGGCCACACACATGTGGTGGTTAGGGTATGAATAAAGCTGTTACTTCCTGAAGCCTGCCTGTGAGTGAGATTTCTACCCGTCGCTTTCCTGGACCCCAAACCCATCGATTAATGGAGGATGGAGCCACG
>PVKC010042248.1:0-12005 GCA_004027635.1 Crocidura indochinensis
TGTTCTTGCTCTGAATAATTCCTGTCTCTAGGAAAGAAAATTCTTCTTAAAGAAATGATGGGAACTGTTGGTCAAGTGGTCTCAGGTGCATTGGTAGAGAAAACAAAGGACAGAACTAAATATCCAAGCCAAATTCAACAACAATAGAATCAAAAGACCCAAACTATAGCAATCTAAAATTAAAATGGTCCTGTTATACTGGCACAGGAGGGGGCAATGGTTGGTGGGATAGGATACACTCTAGGAAGATTGATGTGATTAGCCCTGATTCATTGTATGTCTAAAATCCAACTATGAAGGGCTTTGTAAATTACAATGGTTCAATAAAATAACATTTTAAAAAAATGAAAATTTATTTTTATCCTTGGACATTGGCTAGCTGAAATATAGTAAAATGCTTGATAGGAGTACTCAGAAAATTAAATTTTGTTAAGTAATTCAAATGTATTATCTATTTTAATATTCAGAAAATCCCTATGATGTAATTCTAGAATATTCAATTTTCCTGAGAAGATGGATTCAAACAAGTTACACATATCAGTGTCTAAATTTCACACAAACTTAACTTCCCAACACTCAAACTTAGAATCTCTTATAGAATTTTTCTCAACACTTTCCAAGGGGATCTTTGATTGTAAAGTATGTCCCCACATTGTGAAATCACCTCATACACCATGTTTTTACACCCAAATGAATGGGTCTGAAGAAGCAAGGTATCCACAAAGAATTAATAACCAAGCCAGTCAGAAGAGTCAGGAGTCAGTGGCTTCTCTTTTGTGGTCTCTCCAAGTGTAAACCAAGATTGACATTTCTTTATTCTCCCAATACAAAAATCCACCAAGAGGGGAAAAATTTAGTGATCCAGGTGGTGTTTTCCATATCAAAGGGATAGGTTGAAAAGAAGGAGGAGGTTTGAGGAATGCCTTTGTTTTGGGTTAATAGCTGGTTGTCATCTTACACTTGATGTTCCCCATCCCCCAAACCTCTAATAAGGCCTTCTCAGACTTCAGGAGCCTCACAGTAAAAGTCAGATAAGACCACGTGGGTGGTCTTAAAATAAAATGAACCAGAGGAAAGTACTTTTCTTCTACATGAGCTTTCACATATTCCACTGCTTTGAGAATGAGAAGGAATGGATTCTAGTACTAACCCAGTTTTTATAAGGCAAACATGGCATGGAGGAAGTCAGAAGGAGCTGGTGTAGGAGATAGGCTCTTCTTGTAAGTACCATGAGCTGAAAGCAGAATGTTTTGCCTCTCTGAGCTTCTGAATGTTCTTTGCACAGGAGAGATGAGACTCTCCTCAAATCATTTTCTGAAGTTTACATGAAGTTCTCCATCTAGTAAAGCATGGAACACAGTGCAAGATATATTGGACACCCCCAATATAATTACTAATAACAATAACTAATGACAACACAAGTATTAAATGAAGAAAAATGGAATATGTCATTATTAAACTTATCTTCTTATAATAGGCACATAGGTATAAGGGTAGCAGAAATTAAAGGGGCTGGGTGGCTGGCTCAAGACCCGGAAGGACTGGCAGTAAGCCAGTACTCCTTAGGAATAATCAACATGAATGAAACCAGAAGGGGAACCAGGAGCTTATAAGTGGGCAATGTGCACTCTGGCTAGGCTCAGCGAAGGAACCTGTTTTATTTCAGAACAAATTCAGCACTACAATACTTACTTCCTTTATCAGCCTGTGTTTGCCAGCGCCCAACAGAATGTCAAAGCTTCTTCCTCAAGTCATATAAATAAGGTGATTATGACAGAATTAACCCCCAAACCCCTCACACTCACAGGCCCTGGTTCTTCGGTGGTAGTGACTTTAAGTATCCCTAAACATGACAGTAGGATGGCTCTGGGAGGGATATCAGTCATAGAAATAGAATTCCTGTAATTAGAATTAAAGTGACTAATTTCCAGATGGTATCAGAGATACTTGCAAATTAGTTATGTAGAAATCATAGCCACAGGTAACCAATCTGCTCTGAATCATTCTGTACTCACAAGTAAAGACAGTTGATGTCAGTGAACTCTATAAATATAGCAATTAATTATCTAGGACATTGTCTGAGGAGACCAGCCTACACTAAACTATGCCACTGACATCATGTTAATTTTTCAATCTTCCATGTGTCTAAAGGGAGCATCAGAGAGCAGATCTGACATGGGTGAGTTGGCTCACCTTAAGTAAAGTTTTTCCCTTTTTTTTTCCTTTTCTTTTTTCTTTCTTTTTTTTTTTTTTATCACACCCGGTTACTCCTGGGTCTATACTCAGAAATCACTCCTGGCAGTCTCGGGGACCATATGGGATGCCGGGATTTGAACCACCGTCCTTCTGCATGCAAGGCAAACCACCTTACCTCCATGCTATCTCTCCGGTGCCACCTTTCCCTTTTCTGGTTCTGCCTGTGAAAGAATTAAAATGGATGATCTCAAAAGTTACCACCTATATGATCAAAATTTCTCTGCATTGCTGTTTATCCAAAAAATAGTGATAAGTAACTTAACTGAACATCCTACCATTTCATATAATAATCCTAAGAAGGTGGCACTTTTAACATTCAAATATTCCAATATGCTAATGACCATACCAGAGCAGAGATTAAGCAGTATAACCTCAAGGTCTTAACCACTAATATTTATGAAAATTTTAGAGGCAAGGATGAGCTCAGTATAGTGTCCTTTCCTTACAAATGAAGGTCCTGATTCAATACCCAGCACCAGAAATTAAAAAATTAAAGTCAGAAAATATTGGTTCAGAGAGATGACTCAAAAGGCTGGGGCACATATTTATATGCAGGAACTTTGTATTTGACCCCTGGCACCTTTTATTTCTGTAAGCAGCTAAAGGAGAAATCCCTGAGCATTGGTCCCTAATCACTATTATTTCATGCAACACACACACACACACACACACACACACACACACACACACACACACACTCACATACACAAAGAATAAAAAAATAAAAAAAACAAACTACAACCAAAATTCATAATAGATCCAATCATCCCTGGACTTCTTCATTATTTTTTACCATATATAGTGTGCAGTTCTCAGGTATTCTCTGACATACATGTATGTCTACCTTGCACAAGTTCTGACAGATTACCTAGGCTGAGTGTTTTGGGGATTTTTTTTGTTATGTTTTATTTTGTTTGGGGACCACACCCAGCAGTGTTCATACATTACTCCTGAGTTAATGCCTCCCAATAAAGAACCATATGAGGTGTCAGATATCAGACCTGATATGACACATACAGGACCATATGTGGTGTCAGGAATCAAACTCAGATAAGTTGAGTGCAAAATGAGTGTCCTACCCACCCCAGACTTAGTGTTTATCACTCATACTTGGGCACTTATCAAAGGATCCATAAACTTTTAATTTACATGTAAAATGTGGATATGCATACATTAATCTCTGGGAAGATTTTGAAAATTTCTTCAAATTTTCTTTTTTTGGGGGGGGAGGTTTGGGCCACACCCGGTGATGCTCAGGGGTTACTCCTGGCTATGTGCTCAGAAATCGCTCCTGGCTTGGGAGACCATATGGGACACCGGGGGATAGAACCGCGGTCCTTCCTAGCTAGCTCTGGCAAGGCAGACACCTTACCTCTAGCACCACCGCGCAGGTCCCAATTTCTTCAAATTTTCAAAAGGGCCTATGATCTTTCAGAAATCAGACTTTTTGGAGCAATATGGTTAAATTGAGTCCAACAGAAGGAAATGGAGTTGTCCAAGTGTACACAACCAAGAGAAATAGATATGAATCCAGTCTATAAATCAAGAGTTCAGGGCTCAGGGCATGAACAATAGCACATCGGGTAGGGAATATACTTTGCATATATCTTGTTCAGTCCTGGCATGTCATATGGTCCCCCAGCCTTCCAGTAGTGATCTCTAAGTGCAGACACAGGAGTAACACCTGAACGCCACCACATATGGCCCAAAACAAAAATCAAAAATAGTTCAAGGCACTTTGGCTGTGTGACAGTGGTATAATTCAGTTCCCTCTAATACATCCTGAGGCCTGGGTGGATATGCATTATGGGGATTATACATAGAGCTCACAGGGTTTGGGTGTGATTAGAAAATTGTCATGGTTTTGTGTATATGTGTATTTAGCCTTGTGCCTCTGCATCAAATAACTTTAAAATCGTTATAGTTGATCTTTGTTATAATTGTTATAGTTGGTCTGCCTGCCCAGCCTGCAATGAATAAAAAGTTAGATGAGGGCATTCGCTAGTCTCCAGTTCCAGTTCCAGTCTCCTTTCCCTGGCCTCCATAAATGCTTATATGTTGAATCTTTGTGTCTTATTGTTTCTGTTGGCAATCCAAAAAAGCCAAATAATTAAAGCAAAAATATGTGAATGTATACATATTAACAGAGGAATTAGGGACCAGAAAAATAATATGGGATTAAGTCACATACCTTGCATGCTTCTTACCCTGGTTCAATTTCTAGTACTGCATATAAGCACTGTACAGAGTTATCCCTGAGTACAGAGCCAGGAGGAAACCTCGAGCACAGCCAAGTGTGATTCAAAAAAAAATAAGAATAAGATAAAATCAATAACAAAGGGAATCAAAATTCCCTAAGAACACTAAAATATAAAATGAGGAAAAAGGTAGATATGAAGTAGAAATTAAGTCATGAAGATTAGCAAACAGTAGATATAATAGAAAATTCATAAATACAGAAGCTAAAGGTTTATATCATTGACTTTGATATAGTTAATAGAAATTAATAAATTAAATCACCTTTGTAGAAAGGCATATGCAAAAGAATTATTTTTATAACAATTTAGATAAAGGAATAATGGCACAAAGTAGAGATGATTCAATTGTCTGATGGATGTTTTCTGGACTTGTTTGCTACTGAAGCCTTGTAGTTGAGAAAATGAAACCTCTATGTAAGGCAAACCCACATGTAAGGCAAGTGCTCTTCTGCTGAGTCACATTGCCAATCCTAGAATTAAGTTTTTGTAAAAAAATATTTTATTGAGATGTAAGTGATTGTCAAGGGGATACCATAAACTATGCCGAGTGTCAGTGGTATCTTGGTGTGGTTTAGTTGGCTACATTTGAAGACGTGTGAATCTGGAGTCCATAGTACAGTTATATGTTACCTCAACAAGAAAAAGAAAAAATGATTTTCCTGACAAAATCCTCCCTGTTGGTGCTTTAAATATTTGCAATTATAACCAATTATAATCAAGCATCATCACTGCCAAATCTTGGAAGAAACTGCCGGCTGGTTTAACAGCAAGGACAAGATGATGCATCAATCTGGGGAGTGCCAGACTTAGAGGATGAGGATGTGGTCAGTCACTGATGGGTAATGTTCTGACGAGTGAATAGTCAGTAATGATCCTTTTCTCTACAACACTCACTTGAATCACAGACCAACTAGCAAAGACTACATTCTTCAATGCAGGCCTTGCCCCTGGCAGGACAAAAAAGAACCAAAATAGCAAGAAGTAAATGTTACAGGTGTAGTAAAGGAAGACTCCTCCAGCTTTCAAGAAGATCGCTGGAGAATTTCCTTTACTTTCCAAGAAAGAGAGGCTCTCTTTCCTTCTTTGCCTTTTTTATTTCTGTTTTTTTTTTTTTTCTGAGAACCCAGGAATCCTTGCCATACCAGCTGCTCTCTCTTGGCCCTTTGTACCCAGTCTCTGGCTAGGCATCATCTTTGACAGCGCTGAGCCAAAGGTTCCTAAAGAGCCAATCATTAGTTTCAGATATTTATGAGAATGTTAGACATGGTCATTATGAAATTAAATGACACAAAGGATATATTGCATTAATGATGATAATAGATTTTCAGTTACTTATATCCAAAAGGTGGTCTATATCTCTCATTGTGGTATAAATATTGTACACTGGTGTGCCTGTCTTTATCAGTGTGGGATGAGTGACATCACAGTGCAGCTGAGGGGGGCAAAGTGGGAACACTTATGAACCAGATATTCACCATTGTTACAATTTATGGCATTAAATAAAGTGATACTAATAATGCAGCTTAAATTTAAAAGTGTCATCTGTTGCTATGATATTAGGGTGAGGCAATATTATTTCAGATTTAGCAACATATCACTCACATAATTGACAATTGAGTGGCTTTACAATCTCTTGGTTGCTTCACTTTCATCTTATGAAGGAAAACACCAAGCCACATTCATGTCAAGTCACTATCATGCATAGCTTCATACATAGCCCATCTAGACACAAGACTTCCGTGTAGGTCAGCAACTGAGAATCAATCAGTGAAACAAAATTTCTAATCAGAGAATATATTTTTATTATATGTTAAGTGTTGTAATCCTCTATTACCATGTATTATCTATTCCCTTTGTATCATTGAGCTCATTATTGGACAGATATCTCTGACTTTCCTCAGAAGAATCTCCGTCTTTGCCCCAGAACCTGCAACCTTTACTTCAGGTCATGTAAGGTTATGCTGGCCCAGTGAAGTGCCTGGAAGTTTGAAACCTACAGAAAGGAAGGGCAGTATTTACAGAGAGAGGTGGCCTCAGAATAGCCTTTGTCTGTCTATGGGCTTTATTTATTTTTGTACCAGTCCAAGGCCTTTGACCCCATTCGAAATTCTAACTATATGAGTAGTTCTTTACTTCTATGGGAATTGGTCACTGGGAAACAACTTTGGGAAGGTGTAGAAAGGTCAGAGCCAGGTCATTCATATTTGGAGAATGACCCCACTTTTTCCTGGAGGCTGCACATCCTGAAGATTCTCTAAGAAAGATGCAGATTCATCAGGAACTTCTTAATATCAAATTCTATTGGCATTCCACAAGGGATAGATTGATCATTTTATTCATGAAAAATGCCTTCACGCCATCTACTGACACATTAAGTTAATAGTGGTGCCCTTCTGTGGGCCAGGCACTTTTCTCATACTTTAGATGACTCAGAAAATTTGACACCTTGGCACAACATGTCAAATGGACAATATGGGCTTGAAACTGGTTTCCATGCAGTTGCGTATATGCTACAAACGCTTATTCTACTTGTTTTAAACTGAATTCATTATCTTCTTCACCTTAGAAAGCATTCTTCTGAAATCTGTCAATACATAAAGAAATCATCATTAATTTTAGAGAAGATAAACCAACCACTAGATTGAGTGTTTTAGGAATGTTAGTTTATTAATCCTTACAACATCTATGAAAGATGAATGCTACTGCCCTAATGATGAAAGTAAGGAATAAAAATTTAGAAATTTTTCTGGTCATGCATTTGACAAATAGCCATGTTTTTCAATGATATTATCATTCATCCTCAGCAAGATATCCCAGTGAAAAAAGACCTTGTTGAATGCTAGTTGAAGTTCTATCAAATTTAGAAGAAGCCCAGCTTCTATTTGATGCAGTAGTTTCTATAATGTAAGACTAAAATGGCACCCCAATTCTGACAATTTTCTGTACATGGAACTTTGGGTCTTAACCTCTTTGAACTTATAGGATACATAAGGACACTTATAAAACACTTGTCCTAAGTGTGAGAACTCCTAATACCCAAAATACCAGTCAACCGATAGTACCCAAAATAAAACAATAAACAGATTGATATGGCTTTCATATTTTCTCATAATTGACAAAAGTGGTCATATCCTAATTCAGTTCCATTCATTCAATTTTTGTTTACCTTAACATATACTAAATATACAAATATATATATATATATATATATATATATATATTTTTTGGTTTTTGGGTCACACCCGGCAGTGCTCAGGGGTTACTCCTGGCTCCATGCTCAGAAATTGCTCCTGGCAGGCACGGGGGACCATATGGGGCCCCGGGATTCAAACCAATGACCTTTTGCATGAAAGGCAAACGCCTTACCTCCATGCTATCTCCCGGGCCCCAAATATACAAATATACTAAAATGTGAAATATACTAGACTGAAGTTGGAAATGAGAGGTGATTAACCCAGTCAATCTCACTTCATGGAGCTTTTATCTCTAGTGCACAAAGAATGTGTTTTTAAATCACAGTTAGTATAATTATCAATTTTGAGAAAAATATGAAAGAAAGGTATGTGGATCTATGAGGGCATGTCAAAGCAAGAAAATAACTAAAGAGGCTATATATGTGCATATAAATTTATAAATGTGTGTACATGGGCATAACTGGAAAGGAAGGAAATCTTTTGGAAGAGGAAAAAGGAACTATATAATCCTTAGACTTTTCAAATAACTAGAAATGCAGTCCTTGATGTCATCTTTCTGTTTAGCCTTTTCTTCAACCATTAGTATCCCAAAGCTACCTATCAGACAAACATCCTTTTCGTTGGTTCATGAAGAAGTAGCTGTTTGGTCAATGGGATTACCATGGAGCTGTTAGCTCAGTTAGGCCTGGGCAATGCCCAGGAGTAGAACAGATGTCACTTGTCTCCCAGTGTCTGGAAACATGTTAAGAAATGTCAGTAACATTTCTGTGAGTAACTTTATGAAGCAGTTTTCCAATAGCTCTAGATGAACAAACAACCAAAAGGTTTCTACTCATTTATAAGAAAATTCAAGAACAAAAGTATAACCTTCTTGCATAGTATTTGGTCCAGGAAAGGCAGATCATTATCAGATACTTCATTTTAGAAATCAAACCATACAAAGCAATAGTATACAGAAGATATGTCAGTGGACCTAGGTTTAATATCAAGCATCCCATCTGGGCTTCCAAACACCTCCAGGTATAACTTCTCCTGAGTCAGGAGTAATCTCTGAGCATCAGCAGGTATGAATCCAAAACCCAAAAATATATAAAGTTTTAAAAATATCATACAATAGATCTGAGAGGTTAGAATCAAAGAGAGACATCAGCCCATTTTAAAAACCTTTTCCATAGACATTGGTAAATATATATACATTTAATCCTAAATTAAAATGAAATGGAAGTTTAAAAGTGTTTATATATATTTAATTAACATTCCTAGATACCATGAGGGTGTAAAAACTTATGGGCATAAATGGAAGATTTTCAACATGAGATAAGCTTGATCAAGGATCTTTGTTTCTCAAGATGCCTTTGAAAAAGAATTTTTCCATGACAGTAAAAGTACTTAATTCTCTTGTATCTGGGTGAGAGAGACACACCAGACTCCACCCAATTACTACACTCATCAATGTCCATAATCTAATATTATTGACTCTAAAGTCTCTGGAGAATCTTTTTACTCACCACACTTCTTACCTAGAATCTCCAAAATCTAATTACGTGCTTTGATATATTACCTCTTACATTTACATCGTAAATTTACCTCATAAATTTCTTCCTCCTTTCATTTTCCATTTGAGAAAGAATTCTTTACAGTTACCTAATTGTGGTCAACAACAACTTCTCAAGACCTTCTAAAAATAAATCTCTGTAGTCTTAGTAGCACAGGTACATATTGAAAGATATTGAGCATGGGTGGTGGTGAATTGAGGTAACTTTGTACATCAACACCATAAAAGTCATAATTATTATAAATTCATTATCTTACAATAATAATCAATTCAAACTGTTTAAAGCAGGGCTGGACCATAGCACAGCATGTAGGGTCTTTGCCTTGCTTACAACTGACCCAGTTTTGATCCCTAACATCACATATGTTTTCTCCAGCACCTCCAGGAATGACTCTTGAGCTTAGAACAAGGAGTAACCCTTGTACTACCACCAGATATGGACCAAAGAAATTTAAAAAATGTTTATAGGCAACATTAAATTATTCCATGTTCCCATTAACATGCAGTTTCATACATATACAAAATCACATATAATATGATTGTATTTCACAAAATGATACCTTTAAGTGGATTTATATATTCTGAAAAAAAATCTAGTCCTATTAAGGACTAATTAATTTTTGACCAGTAGGTGCTGGTTACAACGCAAATGTATTTCTTACTGTACAGCACATTAAAAAGAATAAAGGAGTTTTTAAAGCCATAACTATAGACTGACCCAATGCTAGTAAATCCATCCTTGACAGTGATGTATTCTTAGGAGAGACATGACTGCCCCCTTCTGGATTTCTTGATATCCCACAGGTATCAGTTAGCTAAGGCTTAGTTTCTTGTGCCCATGTGAAAAAAGGCTACTACAAGGACTGGAAAGAACTCATGCATCCAGCTACACTGCTGCCCTGGCAAGGCCCCAGGATCAAGAGCTGGAATATTTACCTTAAATTTTTCCTTTATAAGTCGTTGTCAGCCTGATCACTTGCATCCCACAGCCATTTTAGATCTATGTCTTGGTGCAGAAAGGAACCCTCTCTGCTCCTCCCATCAACCATCAACCTTCTTTTTTTTTTCTTTTTTATTCTTCATTTTTATTACCATCAACTTTCTTTATCCCAAACTGCAGATCACATCTAGCACTTATTTCCCTTAGAGTAAAAACTACACTCACAACTATCATGATAATGGTAGTGAGTGAGAGAAATAGAATGCCTGTCTCGAATACAAGGAAATAGTGGAGGAGGAGGGAGTTAGGGTGAATTTGTGGTGGGAATGTTGCACTGGAGAAGGGTTATCTTCTTTTTTTTATAACTAAATTCAGCCGCAAACAATTTGTAATCATGGCGTTTAAATAAAGATATTTAATTTTTTTTTAAAAAAAAAGAAGAAAAACAGAATAAGCAAATGCTAAATTAGTTGTAGGAACACTTTGCGTGGTTGTAGGTTATTAAAAAAAGAAAATAGGGCTGGAGAGATAGCATGGAGGTAGAGCATTTGCCTTGCATGCAGAAGTACGGTGGTTTGAATCCCAGCATCCCATATGGTCCCCTGAGCCTGCCAGGAGCAATTTCTGAGTGTAGAGCTAGGAGTAGCCCCTGAGTGCTGTGAGGTATGACCTAAAAAAAACAAAACAAAACAAACAAAAAAAAGTACAGCTAAAACTCAGCTGAACAATGCCATGAACTAGTTTCCATATTTTTATCAAACTTAGATAACCTTGATTGTTTAGGAAAATAATATCTAAAGCAGATATATCTCTAACCACCTTTTATATAAACAGTTCAATAAATCATTTTATTAAACACCCTGAAACACCAGCATCCCAACCCACCAAATGCAAACAACAATGGGAAAACTAAGGAAGACACCTCTAGTTGGGGATATGGAGAGAACTCCTGGCAAATTTCCCAATACACAAAAATGTCAGAGCCTTATAGGTGAAGACCTAAAATCAGCACTTAATGTTTTAGCAACAGAAATAAAGGAGTCACTAGCCTGCAGAATTAAGAAATAAATAGATGAACAATTCAGCCACTTAAAGAACTATCAAAAGATGAGAGAATCTATACAAATGGAACTTAAGAAACTAACAAAGCATGTTAACAAGCCAGAGTAACAGAATTACATAGGTGAAGTTCAAGTTATAGGAATACCAGAAGGGGAAAAATTATTAAAGGGAAGAGCAAGTAGTAAGGGAGATGATAGTAGAGAATTTTCCCACTCTCTAGAAAGAGGCTACTGTACGATTCCAAGAAGAAAAGAGTGCCAAACAAAATAGACCCTAATAGAACAATACCAAGACATCTAGCAATCCAAATGGCAAAAAAGTAAGAGATAGACTTTTTATTTTATTTTATTTTTTCAATAAAAATCTTTTTTTGCAAGGTGGACTCTTTAAAGTGGCAAGGAAGAAAAAAGCAATTGCAAAAGAAAAAAACATAAGAATCAAATCAGATCTTCCATTTGAAACAAACTAGGCAAGAAGAAAGTGGAATGACATATTCAAACTACTGAATGAAAGAAACTTTCAACCTAGAATCCATTATCCAGCAAAATTCTCACTTACATGGGAGGGAAGGTTAAAAAATTCTCAGACATGCTGAGTGAAATAAGTCAGAGAGAGAGAAAAACGCAGAATGGTATCACACATCTATGGGTTTTAAGAAAAATGAAAGACATTCTTGAAATAACAATAATTTTCAGACACAAAAGAGAAAAGAGCTGGAAGTTCCAGCTCACCTCATGAAG
>PVKC010042249.1:0-11989 GCA_004027635.1 Crocidura indochinensis
TTTTATAGATTAAAAAATCTATAAATAGATCTTCTATTTCTAGATTACAGAAACACTTCAGAACAATATGAAGTTTTGTAAAAAACAAGTACCCATTGAGCTCTCCCTCCCAAGCACGATCATGGCACAAAGGTATGAGCCTCAAGTCAGTTTGCCCTTTTCCTTTTACCTATGCTGGAAATGCAGATAGGCTCTATACCCATATAATGAAAACTCGGGTATTTTAAAAGAATTATTGAGCCCTTTTTTATTGCCAGTGTGTATCATTTCATTCAGAAATAAAATATGTGATGTTTTAAGGTCCTATGATCTTTGCCTCACTGATCACATCTTTATGCTTTTGTGATTTCTGAGGCTATTCAAATAGGTCTTTACTCCTGATAATGTCTGGTTTTGGCTGTCCGTTGGGGGCACTGTGAATTCTAGTATTTTTCTGTCACAGCAGGTCATAGACCCTGCAACATTCCAGCCTTATTTTATTTGAGAGTTCTTAAGGAAATTGTTAAATTGTAACAAGCCACGAAAGTGTTTTCTTGCTTCAGTTTTTAAGAGCAAATAAGCAAAGATAACTTAAAATAGAAAAGCATGTCGATCTTCATCCCAAAGAATAATCATGAATTTGCCTTAACCATATATTCATATAGTCAAAGAATACAGTTTCAGTTCTGTTTATTTGTAAAGCTTGAATATAGAAGAGTAGTTGAATCCAGCATTTTTCATATTATCTCTATTTTTTCTTTCTTTTTAAGAGAAAGCAATGTGTTGACAAACACTTACTCTCCTATGAGAGAGATCAGATTCCTGGCTAATAAGTGTTTGAATATGTCCCAAAGGGAGCCCTCGGAGGAAGGTGTGAGAGGTGAGTTCCCCATAGCATTCTGTGTTGTTTCTCTGTGCTGGACTCCAGGGGTTTTTTGTTTGGTTTGGTTTGGTTTTACCTCTTAATTACTGCATTTCTAGTACCACAGTAAGAAGCAATGCACTATATCACAATAGGTTATCGAAAGGTTCATGGGGTGATAGATGTTGCTCAGTAGCACATGCTGCAAACGTGATGACCTGGTTTCAATTCCTAATGCTTTACATCCCAGAAATAAAAGGACACATTCATCACATGACTTCACTGTGAAGTGAATGTGTTCCCAGTGTGAAACATTTTTTTTATTTGTGCAAATGTCTAGTCATGCCCTGTTCCTTCCGAGATCAGATGAGATCTGGCACGTTCAGGGTGATATGGCTGTAGACATGCATCTCTGTTCCTTATAGAAACAAGAAGATGACAAGAGACACTGTTAAAGGATGAGCTCATAGTCTATGACTTCTGGTATTCTCTAAAGTGCTATCTGCTGAGGAACTTGTAAAGTGTTCCTAACCTACATGTGAGATACTGCACAGTAGGTCACCCTGTCTCCCTGTTGACTTTTTAACCACTTTTAACCCAGCATCTTCCCAAGACTACCTGGTTAACTCCGAGCTCATTCTTATTCATCAGCTTTAGTGCCCTTGCCTCAAAGATGTAGACAAATGGGACAACTGAGATGCAGTTCATGTTCTTGGGGATTTTGAAATCTATTAGTAGATCTCAGAGCAAGGTACAATAATTGCAATTGGGGGGCGGGGGGCGGACCACACCCGGTGACTGCCAGGGGTTACTCCTGGCCATGTACTCAGAAATCGCTCCTGACTTGGGGAATCATATAGGATGTCGGGGTATCAAACTGCAATCCATCCTAGGCTAGCATTCGTAAGGCAGAGACCTTACCACATACACCACTGCTCCGGCCCCAATTATTGCAATATTTTGAGAGAAACCAGCTATGTTGTAGAAGTCGTGAGTGGTATATACAAAGTTACTGAGAATTATGTCTGAAATCAAAATGGATAAAAGACAAAAGAGAGTTTTTAGCCTTCTCATATAACAGAAGCAGCATGCAGGTGTTTTAATACATCCATTGAGAATTTTCTTTTGACTTGGGAGAACAAGAATCCAAGAACCAGGTTAATAACCTCAGGTATCTGTGGCTATAGATTAGGCAGGGAATGATGGGTCCACCAGATGAAATCAGATAGAAATCAAGCCACAAGTATATATTTTTCTTGCCCATGTTACTTATTTTAAATGCAGTACTTTTTCATTTTCACCATTTATGTTCTTCAGAAACTTTGAACATTCTTCATGAAAGTGAATTGAGGTTTTTTCATGCCCATCTCTTTTGGTATTGCTTCACCTAAAATGATAGTGAAAGTGATTATTCCTGGGAAGACCAAATCTCTGGGGACCATAGAGCTTCTTCAGACTGAAGGATACTTTGTAGGCCATAGTGTCCAAACCTTTATTTTCATTTTATTCCACTTCAGATGAAATATTAGTCTATTAACAATTCAGCTAAGATGACACTTCAAACCTTTTTATGTGTGTGGCTTCTCTATCGTAGTAGAATTATACAAGACAGCCATGTTTCTCTCCTGAAGTTTATCATATAATTTATATTTTTACCAAGCAGCTGTCATATCATTTTATTGTTTTCAGTAATGTGTCAAATGTTTTATAGAATTTTTCTTTGTCATTATCCATGAATATTTTTAGTTTTCTGGAAAAATTGATTCTATGTATCATAAGATATATTTTTCCACATGTTTTTGGTCTTTACTTTGTGAAAATATGAGCACTTGTATAGTTTCTAATGCACTTTGCAGTAGTGTTTTTAAAGACTAAAATAGTTAAAAATCTTGTGTTTGATATTCCAATTTTATCACCTCAAACAGTAAGGCGGATTGAGTGAAGGTGAAGGCTGGAGAAGTTAAATAACTTACCAAGATCACTGTTTTGATTATAATGCAAAACACAAATGCCCAAACACACAGAGATCTGATTCTCCTTTACTCTGCCTTTTATAGATACATGGACATACATAATGCATAGCAGTAAAGGATATTTCTAGAAAAAACCCACTTTGTTTTCCAATAGCATAAGTTAAGTTTGTGCCATGATGGTATGAAGAAGAGGACTACTTGTTACAAGTGCACTTAGTAGCTCAGTTACAGGTTTGTATGCACTGACAAGTGTCTTTTTTTATTTTTTTTTTAATTAAAGGTCAACATGGCTCCACTACAGAAAATGGAGTTGAAGATATGGATAAAAATCTAATTCCCAGCCCAGCTCTGTCTCTGAATTCCTTTCATTCTGTCAGTTACTATTCTAAAATCATCCCTTCCTACGATGCAGCTGCAGTAACAAATCAGACCATGTCTATTCATTTTCCATCAGCCATGCCCAAAGTCTCAACATTTCTTTCACAACATTGTTCTGTGTTGGGCCAGACATGCACAACACATCCAAACTGTCTGGTAAGTATTCTGGGGTATTGGATTGAATCGTACACTTTCATTTCAGCTGTCAGGGATTTCTGACCTGTAATTTGTTGTTGATATTATGAACAAAAAGTATCTTAAGCGGGGATCTGGTTCTATTCAATTTGCCATCTCCATTATTACAAGAGCTATAGATCTAGAGTTAGTGTATCTGGTTATGAATCATCTGGGTTGACCTTCAGTGAACAGATAGAAAACCTGATTTTCTGTAGGGCTCTTCTTTGGCTTAGCATCTCTGCTTCTATGATTCCATATCCCCTTACACCACTGGCACCCTCAGTTCATCCCATAACTGGCTTCTAGATGGAAGTAGTAACTTATACTACATGTAAACCTATTCTTTCAAAATCAACCAGACTGTCCAGAATCTAAATGTTCTAATATAGATCTGAGATGAATACCACATGTTCTAACATTGTTCTAACTACTAAGAATTTAGTTTATAAAGGATGATATCATCTTTGTCCTCACGAAGCATTAGCATCATAGGAGAACAGATGTAGAGCAGACAATTAGAAAACAAAATGAAGCAGGTAGGAGGCCACTAATACACATAGGGTTATCTGTACTTCAAAGAGCCTAGGAGTTATTCTTAGAAGTGTTGTTCTCTTAGCCAAATTATGATGAATGAAATCTGAAAAACATTTCTGGCAGAAGGATCAGCTTCTATTCAACTGATACTGTGACATATTCAATTCCTGAGAAACACGAAACTGGATTAAATTTTTAAACAGGTTTTCTGAGGACTTTAAAGTAGTTTCTGATAGTATTGCATATTAATAGTAACATTTTGAGCACTTAGTAAGTCTAAGTATGTTAGGTGCATTATATACATAATATGGGTGATTTATGAATCTCTGCAATAATTCTTTGATGTACTATATATTATTATTTTCATTTATCCTTAAAGGGAATATGGTTTTGAATTCCAAAACATTATGAGAAAAAATATTCTAAGTGAATTACCAAAAAATTTAAAATATGAAGTATCTACAGGTATGATGTCTATTACTAATATAGTATACCAACAGGGAAACCAGGATAAATGGAAAAACATGGCAACATTTTGTTGTTGTTATTGAGATGTACTATGCTGTTTTGTTTTATTTTTTAGTTGAGGCTTTAGGAGTAGTTTCACACCCCTTCAAATGTTTATTAATAAACCAATTTTAATCTTCCAGTACTACTATCCATTGACCATATCCCTGTGGTAAAATTATTTTAATAAAGCAGTTTGGGGGGCCACACCCAGCAGGTGTTACTCCACTCAGTGGTTACTACTGGCTCTGTGTTCAGTAATATCACTCCTAGCAGTGTTTGGGGAACCATATGAGGTGCCAGGGATTAAACCCAGGCTGCCCATGCAAGACAAATATCCTACACACTTTGCTATCTCTCCAGCCCTAATAAACACTTTTAACATCAAGTAATATTACACATTTTTGTTAGTTTTGGGGTCACACCCGGCAGCAATCAGGGGTTACTACTGGCTCTATGCTCAGAAATCGCTCCAGGCAGACTCGGGACCATATGGGATGCCGAGATTCTAACCACCGACCTTCTGCATGCAGGGCAAAAAAAAAAAACCTTCTTGCTATCTCTCTGGCCCCAATATTACACATTTTAAAACCTATAGGAATATTCTTTTGCAGTCATCAGGTGGATAATTTTACAAATCATTTTATAGCACATTTGAACTCAAAAATTATATTAGTTATGAGTAAGAATAAACTGGAATTTTTTTTTTTTTTGCAGCCACAATTTTGGTCATATTGATAGCACATGTTTGAAACTCATTCTAGACCATCTTTAGGGAACAATTTGACATTACAAGAGGAATGAAAGAAAATTATTTTGGAAGCTACATCCAGAGATTCAGTATTATCAGAGTTTGTAATATATATCATTTCTATAAAGGAATGAAAGTTTCTGCAGGTATAAAGATAAAGATCGAAAGATCTAGTCATATAGATTTCATTTGCTTTTGTACGTACTTCGGTCACCTTAGCTAGAGAACGAGAACTAATTTTTAGGTATGCATTTTGCTTAAAAAGTATTCCAGTTTATGAAGTTTATTGTAAAGAAGATTGTTGTATAATTGATGAAGTGGGGAATTGCATTGATACTTCAGTGTCATTCAATGAAGATATTGCATCTGAATTCTTAGTATTACTGTGAATTGCTGTCACTATTAGGTGATATTATTGTTTTAAATTAAACATTTTAGAGATCTTTTGTTATTTCGCCATAAAATAGATAACTTAGTTGAGAGAGATGACCACTTGATTACGAATGAAAAAATTATGTGTTTTTTGCATTTCATAATCTCTTGAGTAAAATGATATCTAAGAAGTAATTTTTTCTGTATCTTTATTTATATACTAGCAATTATTTGTTTTTCATCTCCTCTGGGTATTATAAACAAAAATTGAAAATAAGGGGAGAAAACTACTTTGCTTCATATTTCACTAAAATATTTATATATAAAATGTCAGTTTTTTTAAAGGAATGATTTAATTTTCACTGAAAATGCTAACTTTAATTTATATGTATTCCTTCTTTTACTAGTATTTTTTTAGAGAATTTTACTAGATTTCTAAGTTTAAAATTCAAATAAAGCCCAATTTTCTTATGAAAATAGGTAACTTTTCTTTGAGGATGCCATAAAAATGGAATCTGTAGATGTTTGCAAACTTTATTATAACGAAATAAGGAGTTTCCAACTGAGATTCTATGCTTATTATTCCAAATGTGGGCTTAATTCTTATACTCCTTCCATTAGAAGTAACTTGGCATATAAGAGAACCTTTTGAGATCGTGGAATTTCTTGATATACTTATGGACCTTGATAGAGAGCCTTTGGAGGAGGAGCAATAGAGCACAATCCATCTAGCTTATTTACTTGATGTCTTGGTTCCTTTTTTTCTTTTAAACATATAGATTAGGGTATTATGCAGGAGATAAGCAAGGGGACAGATAATCAAAACCTCTGATTTGTCCCTTGTACTTATATAATCTAGTTGGTCTTCCTACTGAACTTTATTAAGAGCATATGTAACCATTTTACTCCTATAAATATATATGTAATATATATATATATGATTGCTCATACCAAACAGTAATGTAAGTGATTTTCAATCAGAGACCATATACAGTATATCATTAAAATGTAATCTCAACATGGACATGATAGTAATAGAATCACTGCTAAACATTTGTCCCATGCTCCTTACTTGATATTCCCAACTTCAAGTTCTAATACAAGAATTTTTTGTGTGTGTGTTTTTTTGGCCACACCCATTTACACTCAGGGGTAACTTCTGGCTATACGCTCAGAAATTGCTCCTGGCTTGGGGGACCATATGGGAAGCCTGGGGATCAAACTATAGTTCTAGGCTAGTGCACACAAGTCCTTACTGTTTGAGCCACTGCTCCAGCCCTTTGAACTTCATTTTTAACCAATATAAAATATATGTTATTAATCCTCAACCTGGAAAAGGTGGGAATAAATTTTCTTTGTAAAATGAAATTGTTCATAAGAGAACACAGCATTATATTCACCATGAGAAAGATAGTAGGAAGAGTTTGTATAAAAAAATGTAATGTTTGCAGTTCTCACATTGATGGAGTTTCAGACTTTGCCTCTGTCTGAATAGGAGATAAGAACAGGAATAAATACTTAAAGAGCTTTATTTTTAATTTTTTTGTTTGATTTTGGTGTCACACCTGGCTGTGCTCAGGAGTTACTCCTGGCTCTGTGCTCAGAAATCACTTCTGGCAGGTTCAGGGATATTGGGGATTAAACCCAGGTCTGTCCTGGGTCAGCCACATGTGAGGCAAATGCCCTACTGCTGTGCTATCACTTGGGCCCCAGGAGCTTTATTTTTGATTAGGCATTTTCTTAATAAATGGTACTCAGCCTTACTTATATTTATATTCTCAGTGTCTACCATCTTGCTTATTGGATGGATGATGCACAGATATTTGACCGGATATCTGAGTGAATGAGGAACCAAGAATAGGATGAGGGTCTGAATTGAAAAAAGGAAATGTGAAAATTAGGAAACCATTTGAAAATAGAGAGGAAAAATTGAAAGTTGATATTTGTCCATCATTGTAATTTTTATTGATAGTTTCTTGATCTATTTATACCTAATTCCTGTTCCACTATATTTAGAAAATGAATTGGATGATTTACTATGGCAGAAATTTCAGTAGTTGTTGGTATTTATAAATAAAGAATTGTGCTACACAACTAAGTAACTGGGCATCTGTTGATTTGTTCAATAACTGAGAAGAATTGTATTAAATACTGCGAAGCAAAGATGCATAAGGCATTTTATCTTCTATATCTAGACATAATACTGGAAGAAAGGTAAAACAAAGTTTTTTTGGCAAGTGCTATATAAGTGAAAATATGAATTCTATTTCAAATATTAAAATCATAAGTAACTCCATTGTTAAGACTCATGGGAGACTTTCATAGGTAATGATATCTAAGTTATCCTCCTCATCCCTAAAACTCAAGATAACAGTACTTACCTCTGAACATTGTTGTGAAGATAAAATGAAACTATGTGAATGCCCTTAGAAAAGTGCTTAACACAACAGAGAAAAAATTTTAATATGTATAATTATGGTAGAATGATGACAAGTACCTTAAAATTTTAAGGAACAATAGGCAGAAAGTAAGCCAAAAGATTGAGATGTAGGAACTGGTTAAAGAATTTTCAAGAAAGAAAATTGTTAGCAGTGGTACCAAGGAAAAGAAAGCATCACACATTAAGATAAATGAAGGTAACTTCACAGAGCTGTGCATTGAATACAGCTGTGCATTGTAGTAATAATGAGGAACACAAGCATGAAATGGAAGACGAAAGACACTAGAAAAGTCCACATAATATTGCTTTGAGAACTTTTAATGTTTCCTCATTACTGTCAGGATATTGACATAATACGAAGTTATACTGTGAACGTCTACTCCAGTGATTTCAAGGTGAATGAGGTAGAGACAGCATTTATGATAATACAAGAGGTAATTCAAAATAAATTATAATAATGAAAATGAATAGAAAGAAACAAATTGGGCACTATGGGCAAGATTCTAGGTGATCTGATGTAGGGTTTAAACAACTAAAGAAACCTACCAGATTTCTGGCATTAGCAACTCAATGGTTTTAGAAGCTAGTATTGAAAGAAGATACTTTTACAAAGAGAAGGACTTGTATATCCTTGTAGAATGACCCAGGGGAGCAAAAATTCACTGATATGAGCAGCTCAGATATGAGGAATCTGATTAAGAGATGGTATGATTTGGAGAACAATCTATATGGAATGACTGTTAAAATGGGTTTTATAATATTAAATGCTAAGACTAGCCAGAATAACTCATTGAGAAGTCTGTCTAACCTTGCAATTCATCACATGTCATTTGGTCAGTTCCTCAGTGTCTTATTACAGAACAGGTTACCAGAAATGAAAGTTGTCTTTAAAGACTAAAATTGGCAGCAGATGAGTGGCTAAAGAAACTATGGCACATATGCACAATGGAATACTATGCAGCATCAGGAAAATGAAGTCATAAAATTTTCCTATACATGGATAGACATGGAAACTTATTCTGAGTAAAATAAGTTAGAGGGAAAGATACACAGAATAATCTCACTCATCTGTGGGATTTAAGATAAATAAAAGACAGTATTTTAATAATACCCAGAGATAATAGACATGAGGACTGGAAGGACCAGCCCACGATATGAAACTTACCACAAAGAATGGTGAGTGCAGTTAGGGAAATAACAACACTAACCAATGTAGTGATAGACAGAAATATAATGCCTGTCTCAAAGACATGCAGAGGGTGGGGGAGGATGGAGTTGTGGGGCCCTGGTGGTGGGAAGGTTGGACTGGTGAATGTGGTTGTCCTTTTTAATGACAAGCTAAACTACAAACGTGCTTGTAATGGTGCTTAAATAAAAATATTTTTAAAAATTGCAATATATTTACTATATTTTTAATTGGGAGATATTAAGTTGCTCTAAATTTATACTTTCTGAAAAATTTGAGACATAGGAATAGACTGATGGAATAGCAATAAATGGTTCCATCATTAGGGCCTACTCCTTCAAATGGGCCATCAATATTCCTGTGTTTACTTCTTACCCAACTTTCCTCATCCATTGAAATGACTTGTTCTTGTTTTAATGTGACTCCAGATTAAGGAAGTCACTTGGGGTGAGGAGACTGGGAAGGTGAAAGGAGCAGCATTAAAGAAAGTTTCTAGGTCCTACCCCAGAGGACCACTTTGGTATATTGGAAAATATTGGAATCTCAGCATCTGCATTTTAACAAATCTCACAGATGTGTTTCCATAGCTTATTGAATCCTACTTGAAAACACTCTGCTCTCAGGATCATCATCATTTTGCCCTCCAGCTCAGGAGCCTATAAAGGGGAAAGAAAGGAAAGACTGCTCGCCTTCCCCGTCTCTAGGAACTGAGGCACCATTTTCACCTTTTCACATCTTTGTCACCATAATCATATAAAGACACCCTAACTCTAGATAGCTAGTCACACAATAACACACAAAACACCCCCCAAACTGCAAATCACAGAAAAATAACAACCCATGAGGCATAGTGTATTAAGACAGTAACACTGAAGACTCAACCAGTAATAACCTTGTCTGAAATGCTTAAGGTGCTCAAAGAAACAGTAGGATGGACAGTCAATAAAACAAGAAAATATGAAGCAGAAATGAAACTACAAACTGATAGAAGTAGAAAACTTCGTAGGTGAAATTAATAACTCACTGTTAAGTCTCAGAAGCAGAGTAATAGCTGAGGACAGACTATGAACTCTAAGATGAGGTTCAGAGAAAGTCCAGCCAACTGCATTTGGAGAAAAGCCTCAAACAGCTGAGAACTTTGAAATGAATTAAAGAGTAGCAATCCAGTGGAGCGATAGCATGGTGGGTAGACATTTGCCCTGCACATTTGGCCAACCTGCATTTGTCCTTGGCATTCCAATGATCGCCTGACCAGCCAGGGGTATATCTCTACACCTTCCAGAATGTTTCTGAGTGCAGTCAGGAGTAAACCCTAAGCACCTCCAGGTGTACTCCCCTCCCCAAAATAAAGAGTAGCAACCTAAGAATAATACCAGTCACAGAAAGCTAGGAAGGTAACCTTGAAGAAGAAGAAGCAATGGTAAGACATTATGAAAGTTGTCAGATCTGTAGAAAACATGCATCCAAATTCAGGATGCCTGGATGGCACCAGCTAAAAGATCCAAATAAAAATACTTCAAGATACTAGGAGCTGGAGCGATAGCACTGCAGTAAGGCATTTTGCCTTGTATGCAGCGGATTTAGGACAGACCTTAGTTCCATCCCCCAGTGTCCCATAAGGTCCCCCATAGTCAGGAGTAACTCCTGGGCAGCACAGAGTGTAGCCCAAAAAGCAATATGTGTAGACACACATACTAATCAGAATGATGCAAACCATAGATATAGAATATTGAAAACAGCAAGATCAACAAAAATCATCATGCAAAGGAGCATCCATAATATATACAGCAGATTTACTAAAAGAAACCCTCCAACCTTGAAAATATTCCATTCTCAAAAATGGGTGCAAATCTATAACGGGTCATGAATGTGCAGATGAAAGAAAATGAAACCATACTCATCAACTTCCAAATCTGCAATGCTTATGTAACACACACACTTTATAGAATCCATACATTATTCAAAGTTGCTAAGATGGGGCTGAAAGGTAGCTCAGGGCATAAGGTGTGTGCCTTGTGCGCGCTAGCCTAGGATGTTCGATACCCTGGCATCCCATAAGGGCCCCCAAGCCAGGAGCAATTTCTGAGCACATAGACAGAAACCATGGCAAAAAAAATAATAATGATAAAATAGGAAGGGTCTCCTTCCTGGGAGCCCAGAGATCTGCCAGCATGGGGTTTGGCTGGTGCCCGCCATGCCAAAGGCCTTTTTTTCTTGTTTTGTTTTGTTTTTGGGTCACACCCGGCAGTGCTCGGGTTACTCCTGGCTCCATGCTCAGAAATTGCTCCTGGCAGGCACGGGGGACCATATGGGGCATTCGAACCGATGACCTTTTGCATGAAAGGCAAACGCCTTACCTCCATGCTATCTCCCAGGCCCCGCCAAAGGCCTTTTTAACCAGGCCTAGGAAGGGTGCGGGGCTTGGGTCACCCCAGCACCCTGCTATCTCCTTCTTCCAGAACTCCAGGGCTTCCCCTGGGCCACATGCCTGGGCAAGCCAGAAGAGGTTTTTTTCTTTAGGAAGTCCCAGGCAATTTTCCTTACTAAATCTCTCAATTCTGAAACCTGTGGGGCTAGCGCCCCTCCGCGGAACTTATAGATAAATATTTGGATATCATTGTGTTTAATCTTTTTGTCATATTTAGAATACTGTCCAGAGGCTCTTTTTATTCCTTTATTCCCTCACCCCTACCTACTATTACCCCACATTTAATCATTTTTTAGTACTAATGACTTTTGTTTTGGCCAAGGTGGATTACATATCTCACAGTAATGTTTTGGAGGGAGTTTGAATCTTCAGCAGGTAACACGGGGATGATATGGCTCCACA
>PVKC010042250.1:0-11992 GCA_004027635.1 Crocidura indochinensis
AAAAAAAAAAAAAAAAAAAAAAAAAAAAAAACACAAATTTTTTTTTTTCTTTTCTGTTTTGTGCTCATGATTATTGCTTGGTTGTTGTCTTTATTGCCGTGGTGCTTTTTTTTGTAGTCGCTGGTTTGGGTATTTTTTGTTTGATTTTGTTCTTGTTATTGTCCTTGTAGTTTTTTGTTTGTTTTTGTTTCTTTTTTGTATTATTTTTGTCTTTTTGTTATGTTTTGTTCTTTTTTCCCTTTCTTCTTTTAATTGTTAGTTATAACCTCTAGCTGGACTCCTCCAGTTTTTTCTGTTTCTTTACTTTTTACACTGTTTTGATTTTTTTTTTCTATTTTTTCTTTTCTTTTCAAACAGAACCACATAACCTGAATCATCTTGTTCTGCCTCATAAATTGAGGGGGAAAAGTGGATGGTTCCAATACCAAACAGTCGTATGAACATTGACTAGAAATAAAAAAAATGATCAGACATAAACAGCAAATCTAAAGCCAACAACAACAGAATTGATACCCAATCTACAAGCTAGACACAGAGGGGACCACTTATATTAGCAGCTTGTGGGGGTACAGGATGGTGATATGGGATGCATGCTGGGAACAGAGGTGGAGGGAGGACAATACTGGTGTTGGGAAATCCCCTGATTCAATGTCACTATGTACCTAAAATATTACTGTGAAAGATTTGTAATTCACTTTGGTCACAATAAAAATTATTGAAAAAATTATAAGCTATATTTTAGTTAAGTAAATTAAAAATAAATCTTTCAGAATATGACTATTAATGAGGTAAGGTCACCTAATTATTTGCAACATATTCAGATATATAATGAAATTGAAGCTTCATTTTCTCATCTATTTGTTACCCAGTCCTCCTTTAAGCTTCTTTCTACTAAGCATTTCCTTAAAATCTACCAGCTAAAGTCAATTCAATGAAATTATTTCATCAGTTCTTTTTACGATTAATAATTGTATAAATTTTAGTTTTTAATGGGTCTATTAATCATAATAGCTACATTAATTATGTTTTATTTTTCTTTGAGGAGCAATGTTAGTAATGCTGGGTACAGGGTTATAACTGACAGTGCTCATGGGGCCATAAAGATTCAATCCAAGGCCTTTCATTATATCAAGACATACACTATACTACTTGAGTCAAATTCCAAGCTCAGAATTTTTCCTTTAATGCAAAATGTATATGTATGAAATGAATTATATAAATCTAAAATATACCTATAAATATTAACAAATTTGCATACATTGATATCTCTGTGTTACCCAAACTACTATCAAGACATCATCCCAAACCTACACCATAGAAAAAATGTTCAGGTCCTCTCAGCAGTGAAGATAAAACTCTTCCTTCTCCTCTACATGCTGCCAACCCTGGCTTAATCCACAGCAATGCATATGATCTCCAGTCCAAGTGTGTTCCATAAGTACTGTATTGGTTTGGAATATGGACAAATCACCAATAAATAAACAATAAAAGAAATCAGTTATTAAGATATAATGTCCTTCCTCTTGACTAGAGTTAATTATACTTTGTTCTATATTGGAAGTTGTAAAAATAGATCTTCAAAGTTCTTATTTTTTAGTCTGTAAAATTTTTGTAATTGATATTAATTAGATATATTACCATGATCATTTTGTAATATCAAATTATATAGTACACTGAAGATGTTACAATGTTATAAGTTAATTATACCTTATAAAATATAAATTATACAAAATGAAATTTAAAAATTAAGTAAAGAAACAAAGAAGCATATGTCTTAACTATTTACCTATTTTATAATATCTATTAATAGCCCACCTCTTTTTACTAAATTATATTTTGGTGCCTTACCAATTCTATCCATGTTCCTATAGATGGACACTTGAACAATTTACAACTTAGACTTACTATAAAAGTGCTATTTTTAAACAGTTTTGTACAAATCATTTAATAGACATATTTATCTTAGGTAAATGTCTAAATTTAAATTTCTGGGTCATGGGATATTTTACTTTAGTTACTTTGGCAGAGGAGTACTCCTGTAATGATTAGGATCTATTCCAGAGAACCATTCAGTGCCAAGAATGAAACTACAGTAGGCTGCATACTGGGCAAGTACACTAACTACTGTACAATCTCTCTGGTACTAAGTTAATTTCATTTTAAAAACGAAATGCATTTTTGGTCAGAGTTTATGCCATGACACATGCTAGCAATATAAAAGCATTACAGCCACTCTACAGTTTGGGTAGCTTAACTACCACAAATATGTCGTTAAATTTCTGCCCAGTAGGGTTGAGGAGGATAAGAAGATCAATTTCCTTTAACTCAATATTTCCTTCTTCCTGCAATCCTTTTACTATCTTTTCCTTCCTATCTATATGGCATGTTCATTTATTCATGAAAATTACAGGAACAATCTTTAGTTTTTCCTTTTGCTACATTATGTCTGTGGATGCCAGATGACATAGGAGGACAGAAACCACATAGTTTCTGTAGAATAAATGAATATTAAATGAATAGTAGAATAAATGAATATTAACTTTATTTTCATTTTGTTTGATTGGGGGCCATATCTGGTGATGTTTAGGGCTTATTTCCAGCTTTGCACCTGGGATCATTCCTGGCAGTGACCATATTTGGCCCTGAGAATCAAACCTGCATCCTGTTGTGCAGGAATCAAACCTGTACACTCTCTGCACAACATGATCTTTTATTAAAGAGAAACTATGAGATAAAACAAAGTCTACATACTCATCTGAAGTTGAGAGAGAACAACCAAGGATCTCATTGGTAGAATTAAGATAGAATTAATGGATTGGCTCCTAGACAGCAGAAAGTTAAATAGTTTGGAATTACCAGAACTGATTTGACGTTTTTGAGTGCAAACTATGAAGAACAAACAGGATATCAACAACTTTCCACATAGTGTGAAGTGGGCACCTGAATAGTAGACTTAGCAGAGGCCTTCAGAGTATATAAGCTGCTCTGTATGGTAAACGAGGAGCAGATACTCAAAGAAAGAATGAATGCTGGTCTGTGACTCTCAGGCTTATAGGCAATTGTATGCAGGTTGTTAAGGGTTTTAGTTTCCATGGAAAGAAAAGGCTTTCTGGTGGCAAATTAATTACAGAGGATGTAAAAAGTCACAGAGAAACTCTAGATTAGGGTTAGGTTAGTCTCCACAGGGAGTCTTCACAGCCATGTAGCTGATGCCTTGTCTCATGAGAAATTTCAGAAAGTTGCTTCCTTTTGGACTGTTCTACCAGTGTTTATACACTGATTAGAATGTTCAATACCTTACCATCATGCTCTTTTAAAGGAGAAATGTTAAAAAATTTCCACTGGTATTGAATATATTGAGCATAAATATTGAACAGTGCATCATAACAGAGGAGTGACAAATTGGTGGCTGTTACCATGTTCTCTCTACCACAACTTATGCAAGATCTAAACGATCAATTGGGTGTTGTAGAGAGAAGGACTGGTTTCTGAACTTATGGAAATTGCTTACAAAGAAGCCATAAGAATGTCTTTCTGCTCAGAGAGCTAGCACAGAAGTCAGGGACATTTGTTTTGCATATATAGGATCCTGACTTAGCCCCTTATTGATCTCTGGTTCTTCGGGTCCAATATAAAGCCATTTTGCCTGCCCAGTTAACTGAATATAGGCTGAGCCATTTTCAGGCTTCCTAATAGTTTAGTGGGAGCATCCCCTGCTACAGTAAATGAAATAAGAATTTTTTCCTTCCCTGAACCTAACCCCTTTACATGCTAAGTTTCATTTCATACCCTCAGGAGAGATGATTTCTATCCCCATTCCTTGAATCTGGTTTAGCCATATGGGACATTAAACAAGCATGGCAGAAACTTGAAAAGTGCTTATTTATTAGAACTTTCTCTTTGCTAGTTGGAAGCTTTGTACTGCCATATAAATTAGCCTGATTAATCCTTTAAAAGATGTGCATAGATTTTCAAATTCTTAGCTCCTACCATCCCAAACCATCCAGCCAGACCAAATAATCAGACAATCCATAAAATAAAAATAAATAAACCACTATAGTCAGAGCTTATCAAACACAAATGAACACATTTCACAAAACAAAACAGAATTATTTCAATATTTTCATACTTATCTATCAATATTGCATATAACAATCTACTATTGTACAAAACTTTATTACTAGGAAATTAAGTTTTTAAAGGAACAAACATATTTGGTCTTTGTAGATTACAGAATCTTCATAATCTTACAGAATTTACTTTCTTATGATTTATATGCACCGAAAAAGCTTATTTGCAGCTCATACTTAGTACTGTGTCTTTTTGTTTTCTTTATTTTTCCTTTTGCAGCAATGGGGAACCAAAAACCTAACACATGCAAAAGTACTCTAGTACCAAATTACATCCCACCTACCATATCTTCTTCATTAGACTAAATCCTTACCCAGATTTTACCTTTTCTATCACACCTACAGAATAGCTCCCTATCCCTGATTAATAGCTCTTTTACACTTGTCTGTCTTGGTTTATATGTAAGCTGTCTCATATGATTTTGGGAAGCAATATTTACATATAAAACTAAAATACATATGCTTTTAAAAGTATATGTATACAGATGGATATGTGTGTAATTAGTAAGCAAACATTTAGGTAATGCCAAATAATTTAGCTAGTTTGATCCTTCCTCTTTCAATCAAATGTTCTTGAAAGAAATAGGATACAGTTAATAGACCAAAACAAGTTACAGATCTTGAATTAACCAGAAGTGATCTTTTAAAAATGACAAGATTGCCCTTTTATGATAACAAATGTGGATCTACTATTTGAAAGTGGGCTACAATCCCAGATTGGGACAGAAAGGCTAGTCAACTGTGAAATAGGTTGTCAAAAATTTAAGTCTAAAATATGATTCAACCAGAATGGGGTTGGGGGGAATCCCAATTGTGTGAGAAAGTTGAGATTGTTCATTTACTTAACTGAACAAAATCAGTTAGGTCTTAGTACAGATCAAGTTGGAATGCCACAAATCAAAAGAGTTTGCCACCATGACAAATCTTTCTGTAATTGGAATACTAGAAATATTAAACATGCAATCCAAGAGTAATTGAAAGGCAGCGCACGTTTTTATAATTAGTCCATCATTTTTATTTACCTCATGTATAATACATGACAGCCCACATTGTAAAATAAATTAACAGCTAAATGTCAAATCTCCCCTCTTATTTAGGCCATCTGCTTAGGTGTTCAGTCTGACACCCACTGGCATAAGAAATTATAGACCAGGAAAAACTGACTATCACAGAACTATTATTGGCAAGTAGATAAAATATCATTGCTTGTTTTATCTGGCATTCCCTTCCACTCCTAGATTGACTGCCAACTTGCAATGCCTCAAGAATTTATAATAAAATGACAATTCTTGTAACTCTTGATGGCCTTTTAGGACAAAACATACTGAATCTTATATTTTTCTAAAAGATGGTATCTTCTATTATGTCACAGAAGACAAAAAACCATGAAGTCAAAGTCTGTCTTTGCCAGAGTTTTGTCCATGAATTTCTCAGGAGGGAGTGTTTTAAAAAACCCTGAACATGATAGCTTTCCTAATCAACCACTTGGTTCACCAATATTCTCTTTTTCCCAGTGTTCAATGTTGGGGACACTGACTAGTACCCCAAAGATCAGAGTGCAGCTGTGAAATCCCTATAAGCTCTCCAGGACATAGAATTTAGAGTGAAAATCAGAGTCAATATTGTAAGTGCTTGTCAATTCTTCTGACTCTCTGAATTGAAATCCCTAGTGGGAGTACTCATGAGAATCAAACCAGGGGTACCATTGTACCAGCAAGAGCTGCATTATATCAACATTTATGAACTAGAAACACTCTTGAGTTTTAGAAGTCAACTGTAATGCAAACATATTTGCCTTACGTGGGGCATTGTCTCCTGTTGCCCATCCTTCTCTTTCATTAACTGGGAGTCCTCTCTGAAATATTTTTAAACTCATCAGGTTTTTGTGAGTGCCATCCTTTATTAAGTGCTATTACTTAAAAGTGAAAGAAGGTAAGAAAGTAATTTAAGTATCAATAATGTTGCCCCTCTAACAGAGGGGAAAGGTAAGTGGCTGTCTTGAGAGAAAGTTTTCCTCTCCCTAGCACTGTCTTGGGGAAAACTCTAGATCAGGACCCATTAGAACATAGTGGTGAAACTAATTTTATATGCTCATGCTCAATTTTCAACGACAATATAAATGTCATTTATGATTATGGATAAATTGCATAAACACCTCTTTTCCTCTAAAGAATAATAAATGTAATTTATTGTATTTGTAATACAACTTTTATTGCCATAGTTCAAATACTTAGATTAGCTCCCTACCTACTTTTCATGCTGCGATGTGAAAATTAATTAGCTAATGTCTACAAAGTGCCATTAAGATGAAAAGTTCCATATGAGTGCTAAATGCCACCTTTGAGTACCAATAAAGACAATCTCATAGAGAACATAATAGATTGGTAGGGGAATAAGTGGATAACCAGCTTGAAAAAGGAAGGTGGCAAAAATAAATAAATACAGTACCCACACAGACTAGAATTTCCCATGCTACAGAGTACATTATAAAAGAAAAGATACATGTACCCAAGTATGGCAGACCAATTTCAGATCAGGGCATCACTCTGAAGCATGCCATCAAATTCTATGCCTTCTTGGAGTTTTTTCTAAAATCAAACACTCTCAAAAGAGATATTATTCAATGGGGGAAATGATGAACTATTTACCTGATCATTGCCTTTGAATAGAATAAAGATAAGGGAGTAACTTTTATTTATATTTATACACATACAAATCAAATATTGGATCTAGGGAAGATAGAACACTATTATTCCCACATTAGTGATGAGGACAGTGAGAATCAGGCATATTGATAAAAGCAGAAAATCACTAGAGCTAGGAAGCAATGAAAGAGGAGCTCCAGCCCTCGTGTCTACCACAAACCCAGAATCCTTTCCATGATATCATACTAATTAATAGGTACTTTACTGTTAGAAGTTTTATGTGTGTACACTTTATCCAGACAATTTCATTTCTAGCAACTTATCCACAACAATTAAGACAGTAAGATATCAAGCAGGAAAAGGTTCAATGAAGCATTATTTTTAAAAGTGAGAAAAACAATATAAATGCTCAGCAGAAATAAAAGAAAAAGTACTATTATATACATAAAATGATCATTTCAAAGTGTATTATAAAATACTTTTAATGATATGAAAGCTTTTTTAATATTGTGAAATATACTTAAATATATTTACATATAATTTAAAGTATCTAACAGCTTATTTTAAAGTATCTGAATGTGATACTAAGGGCTATTACTCATGGATGATAGAATACTGTGATTTTTCAGCCTTATTTATTAGATCATATGTACTTACAGATTTCATCCCATTTATTTGTATGTTAAAAATAAAAAAAAATAAAAAGGAAGAGTGCCACCTAAGTCTTGATGACAAGGCAAGAAATCACCTTGAGAATGTTGACAGTAGAAAATCTAATCTTATTTAAAATGACTCCCTACAAATGTCCTTAACAGAGATTGCTACTTGAAGTGGAAGATATTCAAGTTTCACTGTCTAACTTTCCCCAACTGTGTACTGATAAGATACAATTGTCCTTTCTTAGATGGCTGCTGATTTGTTGAGGTTGACAAAATTATTGCACTTTAATCTATTATGCTAAGTCTCTTCTTTCTGCATCATTGAAAAAAGTGCTAAATTATACTGAGACCAACAGCAGACTCTAGAAAGACCCAACTGCCTCCCAGAACACTAAGGTGAGACTTGATTTCAGAATACAGGCAGACTAAAAACTGTTTAAATTGCCACACAATAAACTAATGTCAAATGCTTTGAAAGAAAAGTGAATCAGAGAACTTTATAGAAAGGCATCCTCAGTAGGACTGGAAGATGTAGAATCAAAGATCGCTTCCAAGAGGCAATGTGGTAAGTACGATTCCAAAAATAATTTCATAAGATGATATTCCTTAGGGCTGGGGAGATAGCAGGCAGGTTGCTTACCTCTTCTGTAACCAATTTAGGTTCCATTCCCAGCACATCATATAATCCTTGAACCCTACCAGGATTAATCCCTGAGTGTACAACAAGGAATAAACACAGAACATTGCTGGATGTGCACCACAAACAAACAAAAATATATTTCCAATTACTTCCATTGCAACTACAAGCTATTATTATCCCTCCTTATTATTTTACATTAAGATATTTTGATAATGCTATTAAGGTCACTAGTGAACTTTCAGATAATTGAAAAGGAAATTATCTGTATGGAGATAAATCTTAACTTCTGAGTCCATTTAAAGCAGAGAATTTCTTAGGTAAGTAAGAGAGGAAGTCAAGAAATTAGAAATAGGAAAAATTGACCTATTGTTTCTGGCTTGTGTGATGAGATATGTTCTTGTTATTTAGAAGCTAGAGATGACGGAAGGTTTGATGATGGCAATCAGATGACCAACAAAAAATTAGAATCTAAACACAGCACCCACCGAGAACCTAATCCTACTGACAAGCTGAAAGAGCTAAATATTCTTCTCCAGTGTCTTCCCAAATAATCAGGTTAAGTCAATAACATGATGTCTAGTCTTCTGAGAATCCATTTAATCCATCACAGTCTTCCATGGTCTCTAATTTCCAGAACACTGAGATAATAAATGGGCATTTAAAATGGTTTGAAATATTCTTAAGTGGAATGTAATTAGTATACACATTTGTTTATATTTAAGCATAATGGTATTAGTTTGATATATTTGTATATAGTAATATGATCACCAATATACTTAGTCAACAGCTCTATCAAAATGCATAATTACTATATTTGTATGGAAATAAAAGCAAAAGTATATAATCTGAGAAATTTTTGTAGTATATGATATAGTCTTCAATTATTATCCAATGCTTTGGGTCATAGAATTTAGCTACTAGTTACTAAGCTATACCCTTAAATAATATCTCCCATCCCTCTCTTGGCTCATGGTAGCCATCACTCCTCATTGCTTTTATTGATTCAGTTTTCTTAGATTTCCACGTATAAGTGATGCGATATAGATTTACTTATCTTATATCAAGAAATGGCAGGATTTAGTTTCTCACTATCTTATACTTTTTAACCTTCTCATCTGTACCTGGTTATCAGATGACAGATAGTCAGGTTGTTTACATATCTTGTGAAAAAAACTAAAGTGAATAATATTTGAATGAACAAAGGAATATAAATATTAATTTGAGACAATGACTTCAATTCCTTTAGCTCTATATCCAGGATGTGTAGCAGAATAAAATAATAGTTCAGAGGCAGGACAGATAATACTGCAGGAAAGCATTTGGCTTGCAAGAAGCTGACCAGGGTTCAAACTTCTGCATCTCATATGGTCCCTTTTATGTTAGGAGTAATTTCTGAGTACAGAACCAGGCCCAGAACCAAATTACAAATAAGACAGTCCCATTTTTAATTTTTAGAAGATTCTTCAGCAGTGTTTGTAGTACAAGGACTTCTTTAAGTCATAACAGCCTGGTAGTGTTAATTAACCTAACAGTTTAGTGTATGTGCCTGGTAATGTGGTGCTTTCAGAGCCCAGTAGTTCTGGGTTCTGTCCACCAGATCTATAGCCAGTAGTACTGGGTACACAAGGGACTGGAAGGATATGCGTGTCAGATCTAGAACCCAAGGACTTGTGCATTCACTCAACTGCATGGAAATACCTCCCAACTGTTGGAGTTCAGATTTTAATTTCTTAAAAACACTCCAGAATATGTTTCCATCCAATTCACATATGAGCCAAGAGTATGAAAACGAAATTCTCCTTGTCTTCATAGCCTTATCTATCTTTGTTACCCTTCTCTTTCTTCCTCCTCTTCCAATTTTTTCTTATAAAATTATCCTCACAGGTGTATAATTGTGACTTTAATATAATTTCCTGCTCAATAGTGATGTTGATCATACTTTTATATACAATTAACCATATACATGTCTTCTTTAGAAAAACATCTCATTATATCCTTTTTCTTCTATATTGTTTTAAACTACAGCTTTTGTGACAATATACTAGGTAGCAACAGAAAATCATTATTATTGTTAGGAACCAGTACATTTCCCTCATTTATTTTTTGTTTGGGGGTACATTTGGCAGTGTTTAGTACTTACTCCTGGCTCTGCATTCTTGGATCACTTATAGCAGGGCAGAAGATTATTTGCTGTGCTGGGAATTATACTTGAGTTAGCCACATGTAAGACAATTGATCTACCTACTGTAGTATTGCTCTGGTTCCTATTTTCCTCATTTTCTCAATAAGGAAACTGAGACCTAAAAGGTTCTAGGACTTATGAGAATATTATAGCATGAGTGGGATTATTGAACAGATCATATGGACTCAGGTTCAGTTTTCTTTCCACCATTCTACTTAAAAATCCCAAAAAGCTTCTGAGAGCCAATTTATTCTGAGGACCACTTTTATCCAGTGTAGCTTGGAGTCTAAGGGAATGGGTAACTGTCAGTTGAGGTCCCTGTCAGTTGTATGGTTCTGATGTATTTCTTGATTTCTAAATACTAAAATAAAATTGATATTGAATGCAAGGCACTTCTCTCATTAAAAAACAATCAATATTTATAACTTTCACCCAAGATTTAATATGCCTACAATACTATACAATCCACTATATTCGCCAATAAGTGACAATTTCAGTTTTCAATTCAGTGAACTTCAGCAAAATTTACTGTGCTCATATTCCCTAGGAGGTTTGAAAGTAGTGGAATCTTTCAAGGCAAGTTTTCATGAGTTTTGCTTATTGAAGTAACTTCAATTGTTAGAAGAAATTAAGAAACTTTTATGAAACTATTAGACATCAGAAGTTACCTATATTTTTACAGTTTCTATGACAGAATATCAACATAGTTTCCTCTACTTTTAATTCTATTCACTTATTCTGAGTAGTATCAGTTGCATATTTAGAAAGTAATTGTCAAGACCAAGACAGATATTAGTTCCTGTTTCTAGGAATTGACTGTCTTTTATAAAGGTGGCACAATTTATGATGTGATGGGTAAACAGGAGCTTAGATTTTTGAGAACCAGGACTAAGTTTGCTCAACCTCTAATACAATTAAACCCAAGTACATTAAAGAACCATCATGTTACTCCATGTTTGTAAAGACCGATATGAAGAGAGCCCATAATGTTCCATACTGACTTTGTCACAAGCTGCTTTTCTCCTGGATAATTCTATTTCAGATTTTGATTTTAGCTTTGATACTACTGCAATTTCATAGAGCCAGCAGGAAAACAAAATGATGCAAAAGCGGTGATTACTAATTCTTCCAATTTGTTGATCTGCTTGGGTCTACAATTCCTGAGTCACTTAAGAGATGTCAAGGTTGGGGGGCCGAGCGGTGGCGCTGGAGGTAAGGTGCCTGCTCTAACCTAGGACGGACCTCGGTTCCATCCCCTGGTTGGTCTAGACTCTAGAGTGATAGTGAAGTGGTAGGGCATTTGCCTTGAATGTGGCTAACAAATAACGGACCTGGGTTCTATCTCCAGCATCCCATATGGTCCTCCTCCTATCCAGGAACAATTTCTGAGTGCATAGCCAGGAGTAACACCTGTGCATGATTGAGTGTGGCCCAAAACACACACACACATATAGTCTAGTTTTGACTATAAAGATATATATAGTAAAGCTGGCTTTTCCTCAATCTTTCATTAACTGAGTTCCAGATGCAGATTTAGAACTCACTTGCTTACAATTTTTCCGTGTATTTTGTAGACCCAGGATTCCAAATTCCAGAGTGTACAAACAATAGCAACTGTTGGTTGTGAGAATGAACATGGCCTTTACTCCATCCAATATGGTAGCCAGTAGCCACAGGTCATTACTAATTACTTGGAATGTTGTCCATGTGACTATAAAATTAGATTTCTAAAAAAT
>PVKC010042251.1:0-11997 GCA_004027635.1 Crocidura indochinensis
CTCCTGGCTATGTGCTCAGAAGTCGCTCCTGGCAGGCACGGGGGACCATATGGGGAACCGAGGGATCGAACTTCGGTCCGTCCTAGGTTAGTGCAGGCAAGGTAGGCACCTTATCTCCAGCGCCACTGCCCAGCCCCGCAAATCTCTTATTAAAAGTTTATTTAAGATGAAAGTAATATAATATTAGAGAATTAATATGAATAAAGTTGTGTCCTATACATAAATCATTTTGGAGAATATTTGCTATTGGCAGAAATTCAATATCATTTTAAAAAATGGAGTAATCACTAATCTGTTGTAAACCAGGTTTAGCCTTGCAAAGGAAATATTTAGCAGACAGTCTAGAATTTCTACATGTAATGTAGTTCATCTTTGAAAAAATATTATGACTGGAAGGAGATTAAAAAGAACATTTAAAAAATCATTCTTATAAAAATTTTTCATTCTTTCTTTAACTGAGAACTAGAATGTGGCAATATGCACGCAAATATGCACTGAACTCAGAAAGCATTGTACTAAAGCCAAAAGAAGCAGTAAAAGTAAAGAATCAGGGGCCTGGAGAGTTAGCACAGTGGTGTTTGCCTTGCAAGCAGCTGATCCAGGACCTAAGGTGGTTGGTTCAAATTCCGGTGTCCCATATGGTCCCTCGTGCCTGCCAGGAGCTATTTATGAGCAGACAGCCAGGAGTAACCCCTGAGCACCGCCGGCTATGGCCCAAAAACAAAACACAGAAAACAAAAACAAACAAACAAAAAAATGAAAGTAAAGACTCAGGCAGAAAAGCAGAAGAAATGTGGTTATTACATATTGGTACAAGTACATATTAAAAACAAGTTCTTATTAAAGAGAAGAATATAGCTGTCTGATTTTGGAGAATACAATGAAAGTAGTATTTTTAGTAATAATCACAGAAATATTAATATCAAATGCATTCCTGGAGAACAGACAAGAAGACCTTTTTCTTGAGATTCATGGTTGGGTCCAAATTAATGCTTTCCCTGGAAAATTGCTCCAGGATAAGAAAGTCATAGCATCTCCCTCAAGTTCAATGATCTCCACAGGGCAAACTACTACAGAAGGTAGACAGTGAGAATTGTCCTGGGCCCTATGTGTAAAGAGGAACAGCTTGTTACATGCTCCAGCCTCCCACAGTAAGAGAAAGCAGAGTCCCTAGAGTCAAGGTACTCTGGCTTTTTCTTCTAAACATGGAAGATCTCATTTTCCACTTATATGTTTATATGATTTTAGTGTCCATAGATAGGAACAAATGCTAACTGCACCTACTCTTAATTGTTGTGTGCTCATGCAAACATAAATAATCTGATGATGCAACACTATTTTATACCGATACAGACAAAAATATCACAATCCAGTACAATCTTCACTGCTGCACTTCTGAATTATTAAGGGCTCCCCTCATGAAAGACAACCCACATTAAGGGCCTGTAAGTGGAAGCACATTCCCTCCATTTTGCCAGCTGTTTCTAAGCCCCACCACCTCCTCTTCTCTTTTCTTTCCCAAGATTTTCCCATGCTTCTCACTTTCACATGAAAAGATAGGTCTTTCATAGGCATCCCAAGCCAATCAGATACAAATTTCAGTGAGTTCACTATAATCTCTGAGTATTCAATTCTGCTCAAATGTTTTCATCACTTACTACTCAACAATTTTTCTTCAGGATTACAAATTATTTATGACATTATTGTTGAAGCCTGAGGAAAAAGAAGGTTGATTTCTAGGCAATCTAGCCTGCAATAATTAGCATTTCATTTAACATTCATTTAAATGTACTGTTACAGACATATTAAATTACATGTTAGGTCTGTAAACTGGATCCTTGCTGTCAAAGCAGCTTGGTAGTTTGTACATATATATACAAACATAATGTGTTCAACCCCCACAACAACACGGTTTATGTTAAGATAGATACAAAATAGTTCACTTATTTTTAACCCAAGAAATAAAGTAGAAATATATAGCAGTACCTGCTAATACAAGTAAAATAACCCAAAATTCAGCCATTAATTTACTGTTTTAAATTACTTCTAAATATAAATACTGAGTAATACTTACTGTCGCGTGATAGTTTTTATACATGGGCATTTTAAGCAATTTTGTCAAGTAATCTTCCAGCTGTTTCTGTAATACAAATATTTATTTATTAATATCTTTATTTAAACACCTTGATTACAAACATGATTGTAGTTGGTTTCAGTCATGTAAAGTACATCCCCTTCATCAGTGCAACATTCCAATCACCAATGTCCCAAATCTCCCTCTTCCCCCACCCCCACCAGTATTCTAGACAGACTTTCTACTTCCCTCATTCATTCACATTGTTATGATAGTTCTCAATGTAGTTATTTCTCCAACTGCATTCATCACTCTTTGTGGTGAGCTTCATGTAGAGAGCTGGAATTTCCAGACCTCCTCTCTTTTATCTCTAAAAATTATTGCAAGAATGTCTTTTATTTTTCTTAAAACCCATAGATGAGTGAAACTATTCTGTGTCTATCTCTCTCCCTCTAACTTATTTCACGGAGCATAATAGATTCCATGTACATCCATGTATAGGAAAATGTCATGACTTCATCTCTTCTGACAAGTGCAAAATATTGCATTGTGTATATGTACCATAGTTTCTTTAACCATTCATCTGTTGAAGGGCATCTTGATTGTTTCCAGGGTCTGGCTATTGTACATAGTGCTAAATGTATATACGTGTGAGGAAGGGATTTTTGTATTGTGTAATACAAATATTTCAGAGAAAAAATAATGTTACCATATTTACAGACAATCTCATTGGATGGTGACAATGATGTGATTTTTATTACCTAGTAAGCTCTGTACATTATGTAATCATGCATAATGCTGTATAGAATTAAGCATTATTAACTTTATGTAAATAATATTATTAACTTTATGTAAATAATATTATTTAAATCCCTTTCTGTTGTTTTTTAACTTTCTCCACATTTAGGCACTTCATGAACTTCTGACAAGACCTGAAGTGTGATTTTTTTAAAAGAGTATGCATTCTTTAAAGCTTACATAGTTACAAACAAATCCTACCCATAGTACATGATTTTAACCTATTATTTTTTTCAAAAATATTTTCACTAAATTCACTAGCAGATATACTACAAGTATTTAAGACCTTCAATAGAGGAATTTTTTTTCAAGTTGTACCCTGATTTAAAATATGTTTGATGTAGAAGGTATTAATTACATGAATGACTCCATGATAAAGTACCAAGTGCTAAAGTCACAGAAGCATCATTTTCAACTGCTGTAAAATGTAACTATTTTACATTTTTTATTTTATATTTCCAAGTGTATTTTAGAAAACACTTTATTCATGATCCCCATAAAAATGACTAACCAAGATGACAACTAAATGGAGAATTAATATTTCCTTCCAGAAAAAAAAATAAGTTTCCAATTACAACAGATATTCATTTGGTCATTTCCATGTTTAAAACCTACCCAAGTGGGCCCGGAGAGATAGCACAGTGTTGTTTGCCTTGCAAGCAGCCGATCCAGGACCAAAGGTGTTTGGTTCGAATTCCGTATGGTCCCCTGTGCCTGCCAGGAGCTATTTCTGAGCAGACAGCCAGGAGTAATCCCTGAGCACAGCCAGGTGTGCCCCCCCCCCAAAAAAAAAACTACCCAAGCTTGCTCTTTCTGCACCAGATTCTCAGAGGTGTGGAGCTCATAGAAACTACCCTCCTCCCTAGTTTCTGAAGTATGCTTGAACTATCTGTGCTCTGTCCAGCACAACCGAGAGTTGTGAAGACATTCTATATGTTTGGGAGAAGCTAATAAAAATATTAAGTCAACATATGGAAAATAATTTTAAAAGACTACAACTCAAAACCCTTGATGGTGTGTCCAACAGGAACTCAACAATAACTCTAGGAGGTTCCTGTGGGGAGAAAAGCTTCTCGACACCTAACAAAGCCCACATCCACTTCCAGAGGTATTCTGCACAATCATGAGTCAAAGAAGTTTGGGAAAACTTTGATTGAAAAGCAGAGCAGCCAACACAGTTTGAGTTTAGAGAGAGGTTGTAGCCAGGACACCTTACTCATCCATAGGCTCCATATTTTTAAAATCGTGTAAGATTTATGTTCTAAGTCACAAAAGCATGAGAAGACTTACCCTCTTACCGAAGAACTGCTCTTCTCTATTTGTATTTTCAGATGAGCTTGGAAAACTGGGCATATCTCGAGGCTCCTCTCGTTTGACATTTTGTCTTCTGAATGTATGTCTAAAACACACACCCAACATAGAACAGCAACATTTATTAACTATCTCAACCATGATTCTTAGATTATCTTTAATTAAATATCTTATTTTTAAAGAACATCTTTAATATCAACCTACAATAAACTAGCAAACCAATGATATTAATAAAATACTCATGCTGTGCAAGTTACATATATTGGCATAGCTCTATAATAAATTTTTTTCTGGTTTTTAGTTTTTGGGCCATACCCAGTGACATTCTGGCTATGTGCTCAGAAATCACTCCTGGCTCAGGGGACCATATGGGACTCTGAGAATTGAACATAGATCTTTCCTGGATCAGTTGGATACAAGACAAAGGCCTTATCACTGCACTATAACTCTAGCCCCTATAATAAATTGTTAAAGCTACCTTTTGCTGGGAAGAGGGATTCGAATGAAGGCTTTGTACTTGAGTAATTCTCTGTGAAATTCTTGAAAGTGCTTGTATTTCCTCTTGACTTGCCATTTAAATTCTCCATGTGTTAACTCAATAGTGTAAAGATTTATACTTGCTACCTACAATGACAAATAAAAATAGTTGGCATGTTAAAGACAACAAAAATTCAAAGATTTCTCAATAGATATAGCAAAACTAACTGATAAGTAACTCAAAATATTCCTCAATTTGGACAACATATTTTGTGTAAATATCTAAGCAACATTTGTTGAAAATAACTGATTACACAAAAACAGTCTCTTAAAATATTTATTGTATAATATATTCAAGACAAATTCTCACAAATACCATTGTTCCAAATACATACACACAAAAACCCACACACAAAACCAGGTAAGGGAGATAAGAAAAGATGGCTCTAAATTATCTGTAAAGGATATTTTAAGTGAAATTATATATAGGAATTATACACTTGAATTGGGGGAAAGAAGCTGAAGGGAACAGATTGCAGAAGCACCATTTTGTCCATTCCTTGCTATTTGCAATGATATTAGTTTTTATCCTTCTTACACTTTCTAAGTTCCATCCCTGTATTCAGCATTTCTCTTTCTGAGGTACCTTCAGTGACTGTAAAGAAACAGGATTATAGCAAAAGAGTTTCCAATATACAAATTATTCCCCCAAACTTCATCAAAATTTTTAAAGACTCTAAAATGTATATGAAATGTATATACAATAGTGAATTATTGCAATAAAATGCTAATAAATGCTAATAAAATAATAATTACTGCAAATAAAAATGTGGCTAAAGAGATAGTACAATGGGTGGGGTGCTTGCCTTAATGCTGCCAACACTACCAGGAGTGGAGTGACCCCTAGGCACAGAACTAGGAGTAGGCCCTGAACACTACTGAGTGTAGCCCCATACCAAACAAAAAATGTGGAAGATTGGGAGTTTTGATACAGTAGAAAATGTCAGCATATGTAGGAATATTTATAAACAAAGTATATCTGGAAAGAAATTTCCCATAATTGTGTGAAAGAAAATGAAAAACAGGATGCAGGGGCTGGGCGGTGGCGCTGGAGGTAAGATGCTTGCGCTAACCTTGGACGGACCACGGTTCTATCCCCCGGTTCGCCATATGGTCCCCCGTGCCTGCCAGGAGCGACTTCTGAACGAATAGCCAGGAATAACCCCTGAGCATCACCAGGTGTGGCCCAAAAAACAAAAAAAAAAAAAAGAAAGAAAAACAGGATGCAGTGGGAAGTCTGGACCACTTTGAGGACAGTGGCCCCTGCAAGATGTAAGCATTCTAGGAGCTGGAAGCTGGAGGAAGGGAGAGTCAATATTGTCCTAGTATAACCAGATCTGATGTCAGCAATCCTAAAGTGAGTGACAGATACCAGGCATTGCTATTATTTGGCATCTTTTGGGAGCTTCTAAGCATGACCACTCTGTGCAGCAGTAGTACATAAAACAAGAATATGAAAATCAATGAAACTTGAGCCCATAAATTCAACCAGGTAACTGACAAATATTTAAATCTAATATTTAATGTAATATTTTGTCTCTAGTCTGCATCCGTTACAGTTACTACAAGCTAGAGTTGAAAGAACCCTGCTGTTGGGTTCAATATTGTATGCTACCTTCCACTTTGCAGCATTCAAGCATTATCCAGTTTCATACTGCAGAGAAGGATGCAAAAGAAAATTTCATAATAGTTAGATACTTTGCATTCAAGTGAGACTTTTAAATTAAGATGAGCCTAAATGAGAAAAATGATGCAATTTAAGCAAGTTGCCACATTTCCTAGGAGTTTATTTCTCTTTGTGAAAATAGATCACTTACAAAACATTGCAAATGCCAAGTTTTATCCCTCACACATAACTCTGGAACTTTTTCAGCAACTGTGAGGCATTGTGGTACAATGAAAATGACCGGTCACACTTTTTTGAAAAGTTATGTCTTTTGTTATGTATTTCAGACAAGATCCCAGCAGAATTACAAGAGTTCTTTGGAGCAGGAATAACTGCAGGGGCTTTACTAAAGGATTATTCAGGGAAGGTGTGACAGAAGAAACCAGAGAGGAAAGTGACCTGCAATTTGTAAATGCCCCTAGTCCTGAATATTCAATGTCAAGTGCTAGAATAAGGAGAAAAAAGAGCCATCAGCAAGTACTGAATAAGGAAAGGAAGGTTGCTTTTGGTTAAAGGCCACAGTCAGCCCAAGGAGACCTCAATCTTCTGTCTGGGTGTTATCGGAAGGCATATGCAAGGAAGTATCTGAGGCAGAAAATAGGAGAGGAATTGGTTGAGAGACAGTTGGGGGGACAAGTGACATCCCCCGTGGGAGAGGACACTCTGTCCCAATGGGATCTTATAAGGATAAGAATAGACATGCATAGTTTTAAATTGGCACACAAATGTGCTCAGAAATGAGAAAATTTCATTTTATTTATATGATATAAGAATTATCTTTCTAATATTGAATTTACTCCAATAACGGAAAGATACAAAGGAAAAAGCTGGTTGGCTGGCTTAAATATTAATTATCATAAATAATTTTATGAGATTCCTTCTAATTATGCCTGATATTATAGAGTGCATAATTGTGTAGTACATTGTCCACTATTACACAGGTATAAAACACTAGGCATTATCATTATTAAATCATTATCCAAGAAGCCAGGTGATGCTTCAATAGTTTGAGTACTTGCTTTTCAAGCTCAATCCCCCAAGGCCACCATCCTGGCAGTTATGCCATCTAAGATTTCCTGGCACCACAGTGAATACTGCTACTGAAATGCAAACCAAGCATGTTTGCACCCCAATTCAACATACTTACAGGAAAGGGAAAGATTCTCAAATGAATCTGTAAGTTAAACTGGGCATTAACTTAGCCATTTGGTTAAGAGAGGAGCAAATCCAAGGTACCAAGTGGGATTAACCAGGTAGCTCTGTTTTGTAACCTCTGTGTTTAACCCCACATACTATTGCTTCTCAGTGAAAAGTGGGTAGACAAGATAAAGAAGCAAATTCTAACAGTGACATTAATGAAAGGGTTGTACTCAGAAGCAAGTCGAGGACATTGACTCCAAATCACAGGAAAAAATCAATGGGAAAGGTTGGGTACCAGAAGCGATCAAGATAAAACTGTAGGCCAAGGAGCCATCAAGTCCAAGATACCACCCCACCCTTCAGAAGTCAAGGAGACAGGAAGGCAAAGGCCATCCAGGCAGAAGTTATCTACACCTCCCTTGAGGCTGTGGCTTAAGATCAAGAACTTTGAAAAGGTGGCATTTCACCAGCATGCCCTTCATATTTGAGTGCCAGCATAGCTACACTCAGTTTCTCCTATTCTCACTATCCCAATAGTGCTTTATGAAGACATATGTGTGGAGCCCAAAAGTGAGGTGCCAGGAATAAATCAAAAAGCAGAACATGCCTCATAATTCTTTCAGCAACGGCAAATCCCATATCCTAGGTTTGTTTGTTTGTTTTTTAAATCAAGGTATAATCATTCTTTTGCTTGCCAAATATCTATTTAAAAAAATTAAACTTTTCCTTGGCCTATGTCTGGCATTTTGGGTGGAATAACTGTTCCCCCCCCAAAAAAAAATCCAAATCAAAATAAACACTGGAAAAGAAAGGACTAAAAGAGGCACTTCACAATTGTTAATTTATGAAAGCAAGCACAGAGTTAAATATGGAGAGATAAAAAGGGAGGGAGAGTTGTGCGCATTTTTCCCAAATGAGGAAAGAGGAGTATGAGAAAACAGGAAGCAAAAACTTAAGCAGCAACAAGAATATAGAAATGAAAAAACAAACATCCAAACCTCAAACATCCAAACCCAAATATCCAAAATAAGCTAAAAGCATCTTCCTAGCTAAGGGGAGAATAGAGGAAATGTAAATCAATGTGTTTGCTCATATATATACATAGACAAACCCAATGGGAGTCTGTGAATGCTGACCCTGGTAGCCGATGTGAAGCGCTCCACTTCCAGAACCCGGGCTTTTATTGGACAGCCAGAGAGATAGGTCTGTATGTTCGGCTCTTTAAATCCTTGTGTCTCATAAATAGCAGAGAAAGGGATGTACTCTAAAATCGAACAAGCAAATAAAGTTACTGCAAGAAGGCATGACATTATCTTCGCTCACTTTTTCAAGGCATCTCTTTAGATAACTGTGAAAACAAGAAAACGCAGCAAAGTAATTGAGCTCAAGCCCATGTGAGGACATTTGCAAGGATTGATCATTTGTAGGTTGGAGCAAAATGTGCTCTGGCCAGTAACCCTGATCAATTCTCTTCTCACACAGCTTATCAAGCCTTACCTTCCGGTTTCTTGGGATCATCAGAAGAAAAGTCATATTCCACCTCCTGTCCTTCAAAGTGAAGCTCTCTTGTGTCCAGATTTTCTATCAAATTACTCATGTCAGCAGCAATTTTTTGTAACGCAGAAGTGTTTACTTGTGGTTCATTTTTCAGTGACATGTTAGCTTCAGACTGAGTGACAAGCAAAGGGGCTGGGGAGAAGAAAAGACACAAATATGTTAATTTATCCAGTAAAATCCTTTCCATGGGCCCGGAGATAGCATAGCAGTGTTTGCCTTGCAAGCAGCCGATCCAGGACCAAAGGTGGTTGGTTCGAATCCCGGTGTCCCATATGGTCCCCTGTACCTGCCAGGAGCTATTTCTGAGCAGACAGCCAGGAGTAACCCCTGAGCACCACTGGGTGTGGTCCAAAAACCAAAAAAAAAAAAAAAAAAATCCTTTCCATGGATTAAATCTAGTTTTACATTACCTATAAAGAAGCAAGTCAGCTAGTTCTGTGTAAAAGTTAACTTAAGATGTTCTTTTTCTTGATTGTCAATAAATTTGGAGCATGGTAGTTGATCACAAACAAACAAAAAAGGCATCACATTAAATTAACGCTGACAATTTCTCTCATCAAATTGTATGATCTTGGATCAGTAAGGAGGGTATAAAGGAGGACATGTTTGGGAGTGGTTATGGCAAGAAAGAAATTAATTTTTAACTAATAAATTCAGGGGTGTTGAAGCGATAGTGCATTTGTCTTGCACGCGGTTGACTGGGATTTGATCCAAGGCACCCCATATGGTCCTCTGAGCCCCGCCACTTGTGATCCCGAGGATTCAACCCTGGACACAGTAGGATCTGGGCCATAAAACAAAGATAAATTAATGAGCAAGTACAGGTTTACTTATTTAAAATTATATAATATTATATATGCTTATTAATACATAAAGACACAAGTCATAATGCTTCCTAATTTAAAAGTAGAGCATTTATAACACTTGTAGTTAGCAGATTTGAAAGACTGTTGATGCCATAATCTTTCTACATTTCCTCTGTAGACAAGAAGCACAGTCTATTTTCTTAAGATACAATGTTTGGACCATGATAAATGGTTCTTGAAAGGCAACTGATCAGTGTGCCTGCTTTGAAAGACACCAGAGTGGGAGAGTTATACTTCTCTCCTTTTTAAAGAAAACTGGTTCTATTTCATTCTGACATCTAATATCACAAGTCGTTGCACATCAGTACCCAGGGAAGAAGAGTTCAGATAGATTTTATTTTTCACTTAAAATACTGAACTTTAAGCCTTGAGCTTTGACATTAGATTTGGATAAAAAAAAAAATCTGTAGTGCTTGACATTATTTCTCTGTTATAGTCTGGCCCTAACTAGGCAGAGTTTTCATGCTTGCTATTCTTTCACATATGCTCACTTTAACATAACCACAAATGATAAAGATAGAGCTTCCACCATTCACCAGGTGCTTTTATATATGTGCCATGACAAAACTGAGGATTCTGGAGAAGAGAGTTTCAGACAAAGTTGAGGATGACTGATTGTAATTTGACAAACCTCTAAAACCTGCACTGTTAAGACTGGGAGAAGAAAACCTTCCTTTCATATTAATAAGTGAAAGTAGGGGCTAGAGCGATAGCACAATGGGTAGGGCATTTGCCTTGCATGCAGTCTCCCAGGGCTCGATTCCTGGCATTCCATATGGTCCTCCGAGCACTACAGGAATGACTCCTAAGCACAGAGCCAGGAATATTTCCTCAGTACTTCAGGTGTGATCCAAAAACAAAAAAATGAGAGTGGGGGTAGAGAGTATAGGAAGGCACTGATTTAATTATAATAGTCAAAGTGTACTGATTAAATAGTCTTTATCTGGCTTGGAGAATTCTTTATAGACATAGTCACATTATATCATCAATAATGAATCTATAAAAGTTTTTAAAGATGGGTTTGATATGTTACTTTCATAAACTAGAAATCTGAGAAAAAGTGAGATTAGTTACATTGGCCAATAATTTGAGGAATTTATCCAAGTTATTCAACTACATAAATAATACAGAAGAGATTGGACCTTATGCTTCAATCCTACTGAAAGACCTTACTTTATATGTTTTGTAGGTATTAAGTGCTTTTGGAATAGACTGAAGTTTTCATAAAACACAAGCCTGATAGCAAGGCCCTTTAAATGTTGGCTCAAATGTAAAGAAAAGAAAATGAATTCCTCTTGCAGTTTAGCATCACAGAAATGAGATATTTGAACTCTTGGCATGGGGATGTTGGTGCAGAACTTGATTTTCTTCTCTGTTAAGGAAGCAGGGCATTCATAGGGTTGCTATGAAAACACCCACTTGTACCTTTCTTAAACCTGATTGATTTTAATTTTTTCCTTGCCCAGGATATTAACCCAAATGACTTTTTATATGAAAGAGAAACAGGTAGCATAGTGTTGCCTAACCTATAAATTTTTTTTTTGGTTTTTTGGGTCACACCCGGCAGTGCTCAGGGGTTACTCCTGGCTCCATGCTCAGAAATTGCTCCTGGCAGGCACGGGGGGACCATATGGGGCACCGGGATTCGAACCGATGACCTTTTGCATGAAAGGCAAACGCCTTACCTCCATGCTATCTCCCGAGCCACATAAGATATGTGCAGTGTGCGTAGGAATTTTTTTCATTTTGGGGGGGGGGGTTTCTGGGTTTTTGGGTCACACCCAGTAATGCTCAGGGGTTACTCCTGGCTATGCACTCAGAAGTCGCTCCTGACTTGGGGGACCATATGGGAGCCGGGGGATCGAACCACGGTCCGTTCAAGGCTAGCGCAGGCAAGGCAGGCACCTTACCTCCAGCGCCACTGCCCGGTCCCTAACCTATAAAATTTAATCAAGATATATTTAAACTTCATGGAGAACTCATTGTTCCTGGACACAATTAAAACATTTATTTCTTTCCTTCTTCATCCAACAACTACTAGATGCCAA
>PVKC010042252.1:0-11984 GCA_004027635.1 Crocidura indochinensis
ATGAATATGCTGAGTGAAATTTATATTTAAAAATTTAATGCAAGATCAAAAAAATCTTCCTTAGATGAATTTCGGTGCCAGTTGAACTGAGGTTAAAGTGTATTGATACCAGAACATCCCACTGGTGCTATTAACATTTCCTTTGCACCTCTTGAACACAAAGGAGAAATGTTTACTGAACATTTACAGAAATCATTTCTGAAATATCTATTTTCAAATAAAAATCACTTGAAATTTGCTCCATATAATACACCAGACAGATGCAATAGGAATCTTATGATTGCTGTATTGTAAAATAACATTTATGAAAAGGGTAAATTATCATAGTCTCACATGGTAGAAATATTCAAATACATTAGAATGCCAGGGAAAGGAGAAAAAAGGTGGCACTTGTCTGGATTGTTCTGGGACTGTATAGAAGCCAGGAGTGTGACCTCTGTGCTTTACCTCTGGGTTTATTTTCTCTGTCAGTTTTTAACCAATCAAGAGACTAGAGGCTAAAATCCTTTCTATTCTCTTCTCCCATGCTGTTTTAGGGATTCCAGATTACTCCAATTCATTGTTCTTCAAGAAATCCAATCTTCTTAATCACTTGCCCTTTGCTGCTTTCCTGCTCTGATAGACACCAGATAGACATTTCAAAGTTACTTTAATTTTATGTTCTGTGAAATTATGTGGACTACGAGAGGTGAGGATTGCCAGATATCTAGGAGAGATTATTAGGCTTTTAATAAATATGACTGCCCTGGTTTTATAATTTGTCCTTTCAGTTAGCTTAGACAGCATGCAATAAAGATATAGATAAGATTTATGATAATTTATCATTTGTTTATTTATGAGTATATTTCTAATAATGTGGAAATTAAATTAAAACATATAACCATTCATGCCTGAATAACATTACTATCAGCATATGGAAAGATATATATATATACACATTAAATATATTTTTTCTAAAAAGCTTTCTAATTATAATATTGCATAAATGTTACTGAGGAAGAAAATAAGTTATTCTACAGTGTAACAAATCATTCTACAGTGTATGGGGACACTCTAGTGTGAAGTCACAGTTCTGGTCTATGTCCCAGCATTTATAACACCTTATAGTTTTTAGAAGCCATAAAGCCAGAATGAGTGGTCATACCCCAATATATCCCCTAGGTTAAAATATTTTTTTCATAGTAGGTACCACTCATGGACAGTCATGGACAGTTTTTCAGCATCGTGTATTTATGCTTTATCCCAGGTAAAGGTTTTCCTAGATAGATTCCCATGCCTTCCTTTCTTGCACTGTTGAGTTCCAGGAAACAAATAACAAAAGATGATCAATACTGCCATCCTCTTACTATACTTCCCTCTGTCTCTGAAACATTGGCATGATCCCTGTTCTCTGAGATAGAGGAAAAACCTTTCTCTGGAGGTTAAATGTGAAAAAGTGCTTTGAAATCAAGCTATATGCCATGTGTGTCATCATAGAAAATCAGGCTTGGTCATTTTTTTTTTTTGCTTAACCTACGTCATTCCATGGCTTTTTTTTGGGAAATCAGCTTTATCCAAAACAGCTGTAGCTGATATTTCTCAAACTTTAAAAAGGAGAAATTTGGTATCCTACTTATGGCTTATTTGAGGACCAACTGCCTGTTGGGTTGCTTCCAAGACGTACAAACTCTTCATTTAAAATGTGTTCCTTCTTAAATTGGACAGATTCTTCCATTTTGCATTTTCTTGTGTGAAGTACCCAATGCTGCTAGCAAATTTATAGCTGGCAGGTTTGGTTAATTAGGGAAAAAGCCTTGAAGATTATGAAAGCCATTGAGTATTGCAAAGTATGCAGCATTTTGGAATCACAATCAACCCAAACATGGCATCTGTCCTTAAGAAATCTGACCCGGTAACTTTAAATTATGATTTAAAATTTGAGATGTGCCTTGGTAGTCTCTGCTGCTGCTTATTTAGGAGGAGGCACAATACCATTCAAACCATAACATGATTTATCAGGAGAACATTTTCTATCCTCTATAGAATGAGAAATTCTGTCATTTTCTCAGTATGATGAGAAAGATTCTGGCAACTTTAACCTTGTCTCTGCTGCTGCTGGAGCCATTTTTTTTGGACTGATCATTTGACTTTGCTCTAATGATATTAAACCCAGCAGAGGCAGATATTTTGCTTTTTAATTTTCATCTCTATTATTTAATTGGCATGCACACAGATTGAGACCAGAATAAAAACACCATGTAGCAACTCAGACAGATATAACAGAATAAAGACAGAATAACTCAGACAGATGCAGCCAGATATATCCATGGTGACTTCCTAGCCCTTTCCAAATACTAGGGAATATGGTTCAGACCCTTGGCTCTCGATTGCAGAACATTTTGGACATTTTCCTTCTCCCTTTCTTTTCACAAAAATTTACCAAATTCATGTATTTCTTCATGGTGGAAGCTGCCTGCTTAGCTTTTGTGTGAATGACACTGGTTTTGGAGCCAGTGTGTTGCCTGGGTACCCTGGGGCTCTCATTTATAGATGAATATCAACTCTTAGTTTTCTTCCAAAGCTCCATCTTACCCGTGAAAATCTGTCAGTAGTAGCAAACATAGTATATTCCTTCTATCTAGAATATTTCAGATTGATTACCAAAACCTCTTCATGAACAGACTGGTGCCAATGAGTGTATGGAGGCACCCATTTGGTAAGAGTCTTGGTTCGAAGCTGTCAATGCTCATATCCCTAGATTTAAGGTCGACTTCTTGATCTACTGGTTTTCAACAGAGTTTTATTGCAATGACTATAGGTATTTACTCCTACCCTCAGCACACACTCTAGTGCTTCCAAAACAGGTCAGGAGATATTCATTCTAAAATCCATTTTCATGAAGAAAATTGAATGAGTCTTTGGTATGTCTTGGGACTTTTCTTTATGTAGCTTGAAAAAAAATGGAAGTTTGCATGTCTACATATACAGGGCATTAAAATGTATTGCCTAATTTACCATTTTAAAAGATTTGCTTGTTTCATTTCCTCTACACCTATCACCACCATGATACAGAATGAGAACAGCAATTGCCACTCATCTTCCATTTTAATTTCTTGTTCTTTTTCTGTTTGCTGCAAAAGTTAGAGAGCTGTTTTAAAAGTAAGGATTAAACAATGACCTATGAAAACAATCTTGAGTTTATGACTACAGAATTGAGTTTGCCAAAGTAAAGGGATGTAGGGTCTCTGGTAGAGTGGTACAGTGGCATTGTATGCATAAAGAGTTACTATTTGTGCTATTATAAATCATGGTACTGAAATAAACAATTAATTATTTTATTTGTTGTTCACATTTAAAGTTGCACTACATAAATTAATGTGAATTTAGAGACTTTTTTCTGCTTACATTTTTCAATGTCTTTCTCATTAATTATTGATGTACATCTTCAATATCACTAAAGTCACTTTTTCAATTTTCTAATGCAGTTTGGTGAGGCATGCCACCTTCCCTTCTATTGTAAGTTATTTGATATATTGCATTTTCTGCATCATGCATGATTCTGTCACTTAAAATTTGTCCTAAGCCACTGGAGCCCATTTGAGAAACATTAGGCTTTGGTTATTTTCTACTCCATTTGTCCCATAAGTATGTATTTATGATTTCCTCACTCTAATGTCTCACCATATTGCTTTAAAAGTGATCTCTAAAAGGCTTGTTTTTAGTGACACCAAGCATTGAAATGGTTAGGTCAATCCCCCGAGGAGCAATTACTGAGGTTTTGTTAAATTCATTTCTTCTTTATTAGCAATTATGTCCTTTCAAGGTTAATTTGCTGCAAGACAATTTAGTGAATGACCAGTTCGCTTAATTTACCTGTCACTTTTCACTACTTTCATCGTAGGCTTTTCTTTTATATTTTTTAAATATCATTTTGTGGAAAACAATTGATCTGAACCTCAGGTCCCTACTGTTTGAATAGACATTGTACCTGCAAATTCAGTACATATGTTTGCCAACACTACCTTTACTAATAGATATTTTCTTTGAAAAATTAAGGTAACATTAGTTTTCAAGAGTTGTATATGTATTCAGGGCACAATTGCAGTCCTAAAAAGACATATTACCACACTATATCCATCATCCAATTAACCTCCTTCTACTACAGTCCACTGGATTTCCATTGTGAACTTAATTATGTGGTTAGAATAGAGGGTTGTTTTTATAGATAAATAAAGTATTGCCATGCTTTCATTCTTTATATTATATACTAATTGTCTTTTTCCATCTGGTTTATTTCATTTAACATGTTTCTCTCAAAACTTCACTTTCTTTAGGTGTCTACCTCTCCCTGTCAGCCAAGGATTCAGAAAATGATTACATTTCTGCTTTAACTATAGTAACATGTAGTTTTGTTAGATCTTCAGATCCCTGGGGAGAGCACAGCATGCCACAGAGGCATACTTGGAGGAAGCCCTCAAATTCCTCATGATGAAAGAGAGAGAAAAAACTATGGGATTGTGACTTTACTGTGGTTTCCATATGAAGAAATACGACAGGCCTGCACCACTCTGAGTTCAGCAGAGACTGGACAAATGGTTATGCAATAATCAAACATACAGATTAGAATAAATATAAAAATAAGTTTATTCATAATATGCATGCTTCCTATATAAATGAGAGAGACCTAGGAAAGCTAAAAGAACAACTTTCACCCACTTGATTTCAGAAATAGTTTTATGATCCATCTTTAAGTAAATATATTTTGAATTTGAAGGCCTGAATGAAGGCACAACAATGGGGCATTTGCCTTGCATGCTGCTGACCCGAGGGGGACCCGGTTCCATTCCCAACATCCCATGTGGTCCCTCAGCCTGCCAGCGGTCATTTGAGTGAAGATCCAGGAGTGACCTTGGACTCCGCTGGGTGTAGCCCAGAAACGAATCAATCAATCAATAAAGTTTTAAATAATTGAATTTGATGTAGAACCATTTGTTTATTTTAGTATTTGTTGTCTTCTTCTCTATGGGCATGTTGAAGACAACTCTGTGGTCAATTTCCTGGAGAAATCTACCTATGCTTACTTCAATGTGTTTTATAGATTCAACATGAATTGTGAAAGATATGAGCATATAAATGTTTACTGCAGTGCTTAGTAAACCACCATTATATGGAACCAACCCTAATGTCAAAGTACAAATATATGGATGTGGTATATATATATATATATATATATATATATATATTTATATTGTGTATATTGTGTTGAGTGAAATCAGTCAGAAGAAAAGGGATAGACACAGATCTCATATATAGATATAGAGATTCACAGTAAGGTAGCATCTAGGGGTCTCAAACTCAATTTTCCTGGGGGCCGCAGGAGACAAAGTCGGTTGATCCTTGAGTGCAAAGTCAGTAGTAAGCCTTGAATATTGGGGGGGCTGTGACCCAAACAACTAAAACAAAACATAACAAAAAAAGATTCCTCTAGGACAGGGCCACAAAATGTTGTACAGAGGGCCATTTGCGGCCTGTGGGCCGTGAGTTTGAGACCCCTGGCCAGCAGTGCAGTGGCTGTGGGAAGGCAAAAGATTGGAGAACTGACCCACAGAGATGAGTTTATGGGATTGTTAGGGTTGAAATTCAACTATCGTTGGAAACATGGTGAAGAGAAGTGGCTACTCAGGTGTATGAAACCACCATTAACAGTATATGCACAGTAAGTACTTAAACCAAAGAAAACTAAGCATAGCTGATTTTGATACACAGAGAGGTGGATGGTTTTTAGTTGTATGTCTATGTAAACATAAGAGGCCTTAGAATGCCTCTGTTGCCCTGGAGGAACCCCGCTTTAACGACCTGCTTATTCAGCACAAGAAATAATGCAGTGTTGTGTCTCAGTCCATTATATCACTACTGTCAGGCTCATGCACAGGAAAAGAGATTTGGACAGGAACCAGGATCAGCTATGCATCCTGTGGTTGCTTACTCTGACAGTTTGGTAACTAAAATAAAGTGATAATTCTGCCATGATGGAAGTATAGTTTACACTATCTCAGATTCTAACATGACTCAGTGGATCATAAAGCTAAATTTATTTTTAGAAATAAATACAGATTTGTTTGAATACCAAACAACTATTTTATTAGTATAAAAGATATAACCACAAAAATCACAAGATATTATGAAGTCCAACTGTACAAAATTTCAGCAGACATTAAGGGGAAATCTGAAGTGATTTATTATAGAAGGCAGAAATATCATCAAGGACAGTTTCTTCCTTCCAATTAACTAATTTACAAGCCAAGTGAATATGTCAAATGTAAGACAAATAATGGTCTTAGTAGAATTGCACAACTGAATTGTTTTGAAAATTGGATCCAGGTAAATTGGGAAAAAACACATGTATACAGTGTGAACTATTGTCTCTAAATGCAGTGTTTCATGAAATTTGGCTTTCAAAATGGGCTCGGTTTAATTTTGTGAATCGTTTTTTGAACTGAAAAGTGATCTTTAGAAGTAGAAGAGGAATAATAATAGCTCTGGATTGAGCACAGTTTGGGCATTATACATTTGGGTGGTAAATTGGATTTGACCTGTCCTCTTTTATGGAGGCATCCCATCCTATGTTCTATTTTGTACTCCCTCCACCCCTGTTCCCAGCATGCATCCCATATCTCCCCTCTTTTGCCCCCCGGGCTGTCTAGCCTGTTGTAGATTGGGTATCATTTCTGTTGTAATTAGCTTTGGAATTGGTGTTCAAATCTGATCATTAATTTTTCTACTCAACGTTCATAAGACTGTTTAGTTTAGTGCCCTCTGTTATTTCCCCCTCAATTTGTGAGACAGAACAAGATGATTCAAGTTATGTGTTTCAGTTTGAAGGGAAGAGGGAAAAAAGAGAAAAAGCAAAGAAAAAAAGAGAGGAAAGAAAGGGGGGATAAAATTCAAAATAAGCAAAAAATATGGGGGTGTTCTTCTAGAGACTATAAATCTAGTTTAAGAAAAGAACGGAAAAAAGGAAAGAAAACAAAAATAATACATGAAAAATCAAACACAAAATAAAACAAAACAAAAACAAACAAACAAAAACCCTGAGAAGCACCACTGCAATTCTGACAACAACCGAACACTAACCATGGTCCTGAAATAAAGAGGAATGCAAGCACAGGTAAAAAAAGAAAAAAGGGCAAAGAAAAATGACTGTTTAGCAAAAACAAAAACCAAGAACACAAGCAACAACAATTACAAAAATAAATAAATAAAGGAAAAATTTAGCTTGTGCTATTTTTTTCTATAGGCACAGTAAAAATTGGGGAGATTAGATAAGGAATTCCCTTGGCATAAGAGTTACAGGGTTCCTTCACCCTTGAAGTACACTGTAATGGGTATAACTATAGGTTCCGTACATGCTCTTTTACTCTCCCCTAGATCCTTTTGTGATGTCTGTAAGTTTTCTGCTACATCATGGATGAAAAATCAGGCCTCTGTAGCTAGTGATCTTGGTATTTGCACATGTCATAGGATGGAATCTCTCTTTAGAGTTTCAGAGGTTCTGTTCCATCACTGTTGTTTTAATTGGTCTTCTGTAGTTGGTGGTCTTGGTTTTTGCACCTATCCCAGGAGGAAGCCTAGGATAATCATTATGTTTCTAGAAGTTCTTCTCAGTTGCAATTGTCTCAGTCAGTTCTCTGAAATTAGAGATCTTGGTTGTTGTAAAGGTCATAGGCCAAAGCCTGGACTAGGGTCTTTTTTACTGGTCCCGGGCTAAGTTCTGCCTAGTCATGGTGGTTACAGTCAGTCTTCTGTAGTTAGTGATCTTGGCTTTTGCACTGATCAATGGATGATATGTCTTCTGATTTCATCTTATTGTTAGATGTTGAGATGAGACATCCTGCTCTTTGACCAAGTTATTGCCATTTCCTCCTTATCAGGATATCATACCAAAACTGTGCATATTGGTGTCAGAACAGTATTAAGAATGTCCCAGAGGGAGTTTGGATCCTGGAGCTGTTGTGGAGAACTGTTTCGGTTCTATATCTGAGATCTAGGGTTTGGTTGTATGGTCACTGTCTAATCTCATGGAGTCTAAACTGGGACCACATGACATATATTCAAGGTAGAAGGTGACCCTCCCTATATTGCAAAAAAAGTATGAGCTCTTATCTCTAGTAGATAAGAGCTTGCTTTTATACATAAAAATTTACCTTTTTTAGTATGCCTTTGCCAAAACAAATGGTGCTATCTTATATTGCTGGTGCATTTGTGAGTGAGAGTGTCTGGCTCCATCTTCTCTGTGTCTTGGTTTTTTCCTGAGCTTTAATCCCAGGCAAGATTTTTTTCTTGTAGGTTTTTGTACCTAGCAGAACCAAAACAACAAAAGAACAAAACATGTATAGTTAAGGAAGTGAAGGAAGCAAAACCAGGAATATATATATTTACATATAGATATAAAGGAAAAATTAAACAAAAATGAGTTTATAAAAGTAATGAAGGAAACCAAGCGTTGGAGGAGACTACCTTGCATTTGAAGATAAACAGGTTAAAAGGTAGTATTATAGGTCTTAAAGTTATAAAGGAAATATAGGCTTCTCAATTGTCTTTTGGAATATTCTTTTAGGGGTGGAATCCAGGACATATTTTCATCGCACTCCCTGGTCCTGTTGAGTTTGGGGAGTGATTTTCAGCTGAAAGGGTTCAGGTAGAGTTCTTGCACTGGAGGTCCTTCTGGAGCTGGTCCCAGTATCTAGTAACAGTCCACCATTGGGAGGGCGTGAGAGGAAGGGCCACAGAACATGAATCAGCAGGAGTGTTGGTTGTAGTTTCCTGCTGAGGGGGGTGAGATTTGGGGCCGAGTGGGTGTCCCTCTAACTTGGGAGCTACCTGGTGGCTTTTTGGGGAAGGAGGTCAGTCTTGATACCTAATTGCTTAAGAAATGAGGATGAGTGTTAATAAGGTGTGATATCAGATTGGGGTTGGGGGTGAAGGGTTTGTAGGATTTCTGAGGGGGTGAAATATAATATAGGAGAGACTATATACACTATAGACATGGATTGTTTACAAATTAGGTTTTAATCTCTTATAGGATATCTATCTGTATGTATTCATGCCCACATATTGACATGCATTAGTATTCTATTCTTTTTTTTTTTTTTGGTTTATTTTTTGGGGGGGTCACACCCGGCAGTGCTCAGGGGTTACTCCTGGCTCCATGCTCAGAAATTACTCCTGGCAGGCACGGGGGACCATATGGGGCACCGGGATTCGAACCGATGACCTTTTGCATGAAAGGCAAACGCCCTACCTCTATGCTATCTCCCGGGCCCCATTAGAATTCTATTTTTAAGGTATTGTTCTAGGTATGAGGTCTTAAAGTATTGCTAGAGGATGAGTCTGAGCTTTGAGAACTGAATGAGTTAAGATGAATAACTTAGATACAGCTTAGGAAAAAGTGGAAGGCAGAGCCATAGATAAGAGAGAGAACATAAAAATAGGTAAATATAGTACAAATAAGTTAATCATAAATTTATAAGTCAAATAAAAGTGATTGTGTCGATGCATCAGAGTTGGGAGGTTTTTTCAGTTTCAAGACATTCAATCAGTGATGAGTTTGGGCCCCGCTAAAGGAAATTTTCAGAGTTAGAAAATACCTGGAGCAGTCTAGGATACCTATAGTCTTTACATCTTGAGTACTAAACACTGTGTTAATGAGGTCTACCTATGTAGCTGGCTAACCAATGTAGTATTGTCCTCTGCATTTTATGTATCAAGGTACTTTTCCTAAAGAGAAACTATCAGTGAGGGTTTTATTAGACTTAGGTTCCATTGATGATGAGGAAGAAGAGGAAGAAGAAAAGGGAGGTGAAGAAAAGAAATAGGAAGAATAGAGAGAGAGAAAGGAAATGTTAATTTTCCCAAACATGTTAGATGAGTAGGTCCTGTAATATAATTCTGTGGTTAACTATTGGGTGTTTTAGTGGTCTGAAAAGTTATATGCTTCAGGTCCTACTAGAGCATGTATACCAGAGAAAGAAGGTATATTGGATTGTTTTATTCAGACATTTTCATAATGAAAACTGAGTATGGTATCTAGTATGACTGAGCACCAAGGTGTCAAATTAGGGTGTCTACCCTTCCTATCCAAGAATCCCTTCCTCTAGAAGCTGAGAGGTTATTTTATGCCAAGTAAGATTAAATCCCTAAAATGTCTTGTTAGGAAAGACTGTTGCTTGAGTCTCTGGCACCCAATCATATTCTTCAACTATATCTGTGTATAAACACCGTAAGACATTCTTATAGGCAATTGTTTTAAAAAATGTTGATTACGTAACTGTTCACTAATCTATTGTTTCTGTTGTGGCTGGTTTCTTTATGGAAAATATATAGTCAAGGCTTTGTGTTGCTCTTCTTCCACTTGTTTTGAACACTTCTTCCCAGTAGATGTTGCCAACTACAGTGCTTGGAGTGTCTACCGTATTAGACCGTTTATTTGATCCTGGTGTACTGTATGCATATATAGTGTATATTCTATGTACCTCAGAAAAGTGCTATCATTCTGTATTTATCCTTCATCTTCTGTATTACTTCATTTAACATAGTATTATGTAGGTCCACTCATGTTGCTGAAAAATCCATGATTGTATCATTTCTAACTGCTATGTATTTTTCCATTGTGTATAAATACCACATCTTCATGATCTATGCCTTTGTGGTTGGGAATCAAGGTTGGTTCCAAATCTTGCCTATTGTGCTGATTGCTGCAATAAATAATGGAGTGCATACATACTTTAGGATGAATATCCTTTCGTTTGGGGGATAGATACCCAGGAGTGCAATTGCTGGGTCATATGGCAGTTCAATTCTGAGTTCACTGAGCACTTTCCATACTGTTTTCCATAAGGGTTGGACCAGGCTGCATTCCAACCAGCAGTGAATGAGGATTCCTTTCTTACCACAACACCACCAACAGAGATTTGATCCATTTTTTTTGATGTGTGCCATCATCACTGGTGTAAGGTGGTACCTCATTGATGTCTTGATTTGGATTTCCGTAATGATGAGTGATGGTGAACAAGTTTTCATGTGTCTCTTGGTGATCTGTCAGTCTTCCTTGAAAAAGTATCTGTTCATTTCTTCTCTTCATTTTTATATGTCTTTAATAGGTTTTGTGGAGCTCATGTTTTTGATATCCTAGATATTAACCCTTTATATGATGTGTCAAGTGTGAAAAATTTTTCCCGTTCTGTTAAATGTCTTCTATTTTTAGTCAGTGTTTCTTTAGACATGCAGAAACCTTTTTTATCTTGATGTAGTCCCGCTTATTTAGGTTTTATGCTTTTACTCTTGCCATTGGCTTCCATCATCAAAGACTTTTTTGAGGTGTAAATCTGGAGTGTTCATATTTTTTCCTCAATGAACTTTATAGATTTGGGTCTGATTTTAAGGTCTTTAATCCATTTTGAGTTTTTTTGGTAGGGTGTGAGGTATGGATCAATCTTTAGTTTCTTGCAGGTGGTTACCCAGTTTTTCCAACACCATTTGTTGAAGAGACTGTCTTTATTCCATTTTAGGTTCTTCAATCCTTTGTCAAATATTAGTTAGCCATATATTTGGGGCAATCTCTCTGGATATTCCGTTCTAACCCACTGGTCTGATACTCTGTCTTTGTTCCAGTACCATGCTGTTTTGATGACTACAGTTTTATAGTAAAGCTTCAGGTTAGGTAGAGAAATGCCACAAAGTTTCTTGTTTTTCAGAAGAGATTTGGCTATCCTAGGTCTTTGTGATTCCAGATGAACTTTATAATTGTTTGTTCTAATTCCTTGAAAAATTATGTCTGAATTTGGACAGAGATTGCATTGAATTTGTATAATAGTTTAGGTAGAGCAGTCATTTTGATTATACTGATTCTTCCTACCCAAGAGCAGGGGATATTCTTCGATTTTCTTAAGTCCTTTTCAATTTCTTTCTGAAGCATTTTGAAGTTTTCATTGTATAGGTCTTTTACT
>PVKC010042253.1:0-11998 GCA_004027635.1 Crocidura indochinensis
TGTTGTATTTTTCTTCTCTTTTCCTTGTTTCCTTTTGTGTGCTGCCTCTCAGAAATCCCTGCTGCCTCTGTGACAGAGTGGCATTGGGATAGCTTGACTAAGGCCTTAGTTAGGAGACTCTTTGGACTTCAGGTGCCTGATAAGAGAGAAACTCTCACTTTGCCCATGTCTCCCACTCAAGTTTTTGAAACAGTGGACAACAAACTCCACCCAAGCACTAGGGGCTTAGCCCTGAGGGTGTCATTGAGAGCCCACAGGGACTACGGATTCAGCCATGTCCTCCTCACTGTAGGCCTGCTGGGGTCCATGGCATAGTTGCCCAGTGGTCACGGGTAGCCAGAAGCTCCTAGAGGAACTGTTTTTTGCTGCCTGACAGGAGGAGACAGGAGCTGCGGATACCTTCCCACGGTTTGTTCTTTTCCTTCCGACACCGTTCGGTCTCCTGGTGGTCTCAGGAGACATTTGTTCATGCATAGTTTCACAGTTGCCCACAGGCAGCCAGAATCTGTCCTTGCCTGGGGCCCAGGGAAGGACGTGTGGGAGCTGGAGAATTTGAGGTGACCCCAGAGGCTCTCTCTGTAACTGGACCTGGGCTGATCTCTGGCAGACACAGCTAGAAAGGCCAGATAGGCCCACAGCTCTCAGAGATGGAGGAAGAACTTCATCTGCATCTAACCTAGTTCCCTTGCCCACTCAAACAACAAAATCCACATTCTTCAGAATATTTATTATAACAGAACCCAGCCTTGCAACATAATATTTAAATTGTCCGGGGGATAGGCCAAATGCACCCCACTTATGAAAAGCAGAAAGAGTTGTGACCTGTATTTAAGGAAAAGATGATCAACAGATGCTAACCCCGGAATGAACCAAATGTTGAAATTAAAGTCAGTTGAAGATTTAAAAATAGTTATTACACCTATATACCATGAGGTAAAGGTAAATCCTTTTGAAATGAAAAGAAAGCACTTTCAGCAAAGAAATAAAAACTATGCAAGAGAACCAAATGGAAATTATAGAACTAAAAAATACATGACCTGAAATGGGAACCACTCTGGGCTTCATATTTGATTGGAGACCAGAGACAGGTCACCTTGAAGGGGGTCAGGCGACAGCATGGCAGGAAAGGCTCTGGCCTTGCATGCAGCCAAGTTCAATTCTTGGCATCCCATGTGGTTATCCAAGCACTACCCAGAGTAACCCCTGACCCACCCCTGGTGTGGCTCAAAAGCAAAACAAAGCAAAACAAAAAGACAAACCAATAATTCAGTCTGAGGTTAAAAAATAATGGAAACTCAGGAACATTTGACACAAACATATCTAACATGCATATAATTATAGTTTTAACAGAAAGAATTTGCCAGAAGGTACATTTGAAGAAGTGATGGGCTAGTGTTACCCAGTTAGACAGTTGACATTTTTTAATTAAGATGTGAATCCCAAGCATATAAACTCAAAGTTTCAGATAGACCTACTTTAATGGAACTGCAAAAAATAAACCAAGGAGACTTATTTTTTAACATTATGATTTTAATGTTGAATGAAATATTTATCTTTTTTAATATATACTGTTTGTCTTTTGCCACTCACATATGCATTAATGTGTTTCCTGTTGTGCCAAACTAGGAAATATGAGAAATGAGGAAAACTGTTGTTTTCTTGCTTAATTATGAAGAGAACTTTTAAATAAAAACTTTCACATGTGCTGAATGAGACAGAAGAGAAAAAGTAATATGATAGTAGCACATCACTCCCTCAAACTTACTCTTAGGAAGCCCAATAGGCAGTTAATTCCTTGACCTTGAGCTTTGGAAGGTTTGTTCACATATGTCTATGCACATTATCATCCAGTAGCATGTTTCTGAGCCTCGAAAAGGCCCTTAAAATTAAGCATACTTGGTCCCAGGTCATTATAGGATGTTGAACGAATTTTTTTTAATGTTAGAAATGATTAGTAATTTTCATTTACCATTATTTGAACTCTTTACCTATAAATATATATGAAAGATGCCACCAGAACACATAGACCATGTGTTCAAAACTCAGTCCACTGAATTCTCTTAGCCGTACAGAATCTGGTAATCTAACAAAACAGGTCCATGTTTCACAGAAAGTATTAATGTGAAATAATATTGATTTTTAATAGAGGCATGATTACCTAAAACTTGCAAATTTTACTGCTGTTCTAAAACTAACCTCCAGTCTTCTACCTACCATAAAACTTTCCCTGACCACTAAGTTTGCTTCCTAATCAGACTTATTTTTAGATCTATATTTGTATTTGTATCACTGAACTTACACGAAGAGTTAACTAAGAGAGTTCAACATAAATTTGAACCATATGAACCAACAGTTCCTTTCTTAGGGATCTACCCAAGAGGAATGAAAGTATATAATCCACACAAAGACTCACACAACTATTCTGAGCAGCATTATTTATAATACCCTGAAGGTGGAAACAGCCCAAATGCCCAACCAATTGATTAGTGGATAAAAAATATGGTGTGCATATCTGTACAATGAAATATTGTTCTGCAATAAAATGTATAGGCTACTGATACATAGCTTATGCATGCAGTATGTGTTCCATGCACTGTGGTGGGGTTCGACCTCACACATCTTAGCTTAAGTGGTCAAATCATTAAGCATTATATTAAGTGGAGGGAGAGAAGATCACATGATTGCACTCATATGACAAGCTCAAAAGAATGATTTGTAGAGAGATAAAATTGATTAGTGATTGCTGAGGGTAGGGTCAAGATTGGGATTAGTAGTAAATGAGTATAAAGGTTCTTGTGGGGTGATGGAAATGTTTTATTTTTTACTCCACCACCTGACAAAAAGGGTCTTTTATCTTTTCTTGGGGAGATGGTGATGGGGGCATGGGTCACACCTAACAGGAGCTTACATGGTTTTGAACAGTCACTGGTTGGGTGTGTGTAAGGCAAGCACCTTCCATATGGATCTCTTTCTCTGGCCTGGATTAGTGTTTTTTATTCAAGTAGGCTTGAATGTGGCATAGTCATTGCAGTATGCTAATTGTTCTAGTGCTTGTGTTTCTGTATATCCTGTATTTGAGAGATCATTCTGTGTCTTTTTCTAACTTCACTCAGAATGATGCTCTCCACATCCATCTACTTTGCAGCAAATTGCTTGACCTCTTTTCTTATGACCAAATAATAATCCATTGTGTAGATGTTTATCCCTATTATATGTTCTTGGGCACTTGGTTTATTCTAAATTTTGGCAATGAACAGAGGAATGCAGATGTCTTCTGCATTGTGCTTTTGGGTCCTTGGGGTATATTTCAAGGAATAAAATTCTGAGTATTAAGAATGCCCATATTGCTATTCAAAAAGGCTGGACCAGTCAGCAGTCCAACCAGCAATGAATGAGATCCCTACTCCTTACCTGTTTCTGTGCCAATTGGTTGTTACTTTATTTGGGGGAGAAATTTGATTACCATTTTGATTTTCTTGTTAGTAATTGATATGTCCAGATATTCCATATCTTCTTGGTTCAGCCTGGGGATGTTATAGCTGTCCAAGAATTTATTCATTTCTATAGGTCATCTCACTTCATGGAATATAGATTTTCAAAGTAGTCCCTGATGACCATTTGAATTTCTGTGGTATTTGTTGTGACAGTCCCTCCTTTGATTTCTAATTTGGTTTATTAGAGTTCTTTCTTTCTTCTTCTTCTTCTTCTTCTTCTTCTTCTTTTTTTTTTTTTTTGGTTTTTGGGCCACACCTGGTGACGCGCAGGGGTTACTCCTGGCTATGCGCTCAGAAGTCGCTCCTGGCTTGGGGGACCATATGGGACGCTGGGGGATTGAACGGGGTCCGTTCTAGGCTAGCACTGGCAAGGCAGACACCTTACTTCTAGTGCCACCACACTGGCCCCTAGAGTTCTTTCTTTCTTTGAGAGTCTTACCAGTGGTTTTTTGATCTTGTTAATTTTTTTTTCAAACAGCCAACTCTTGGTTTAACTAATTTTTGGATCTCTTATGGATTCAGATTTGCTGATATTATAATAAAAATAAATTAATTTTGTTTATTAAAATAATAAAAGTTTTATTATTTCCTTCCTTCTTCCTGGCTTGTGATTATTTCGTTGTTTCTTTTGTTTCTTAGCTATGCTGTTAGATTATTAATGTGGGCCCTTTCTTCCTAATAAAAAATGCTTGCAGAGCTGTGAACTTTCCTCTTAACACCACTTTTACTGTATCCCATAAATTCTGGTAACATGTGTCCTGGTTTTCATTTCCTTTTTTTTTTTTTTTTAAATATGGAATGCTTCACGAATTTGTATGTCATCCTTGCACAGGGCCTATGCTAATCTTCTCTGTATCATTCCAATTTTAGTATGTGTGCTGCCGAAGTGAGCACCCGCTTTTCATTTTTTTCCAGGAATCTTTTTTTTCCTCATTTATCTGTTGGTTGTTGTGTAGGGCTGTTTAATTTCCATATATTTGAGTTATGTCTTGATTTCTATTTGTGTTAACTCAATTTTCACTACATTATGATCTGAGAAGATAGTTTATATGACTTTTGGGAGGTATGTCTTGTGACCCAGCATGTTGTCTTTTATTGACTGTATTGTAGAAGGACGTATATTCCACTTTGGGGAGTACAAAGCTCTATATATGTCTGCTAAGCCCTTTTTTCCATTTCTTCCTTCAGATACAGTATTTCTTACTGAGGTTTAGTCTAGTAGATCTATCAAGAGGTTATTGAGTGATGTTGAAGTTTCTAACTATTGTTGTGCAGCTACCAAAGTCCTCTTTCAAATCTGTGAGCAGATAGTTTAAGTATTTTGTTGGTTCTCCATTAAATGCATATATGCTTGGTAGTGTGAGTTCTTCCTGGTGTGTGTATTCCTTGATAATTAATAGTCTTCTCTGTCCCTTATGATGTTCTAAGATAGAAGTCTATGTTGTCTGATACAGGTATGGCTACAGGTATGGCTACCTGGCCTTTTTTTTTTTTTTTTTTTTTTTTTTTTTTTTTTTTTTTTTTTTTTTTTTTTTTTTTTTTTTTTTTTTTTGGTTTTTGGGCCACACCCGGTGACAGTCAGAGGTTACTACTGGCTATGTGCTTAGAAATAGCTCCTGGATTGGGGGACCATATGGGACACTGGGGGACCACACCACGGTCTGTCCTAGACTAGCGCGAGTAAGTCAGACGCCTTACTGCTTGTGGCACTACTCTGGCCGTTACCCTGGCCTTTTAAAGGGAGTTGTTTGCTTTAAAGATTGTCTTCCAACCTTTGACTTTGATACTTTCTATATTTGTCCTTATTGTTCAGATATGTTTCTTGTAGGCATCAGAATGTTGGACTCAAATTTCTAATCCATTCTACCTTTCTCTTTTCCATTCTCTCTTATTGGTGTATTTAGTCATTGGCATTGAGTGAAATCATTGCCATAGTTTTGTGCCATCTTTTTGTAGAAGTTTCACATGTTCATAATATTTGTCTTGTCTTGAAGAAGACCCTCACACTGCTTCTTATAAAGATGGTTTCAAGTCAATGAAATTATAAAAGAGATTCTACATATGAGTGAAAATGCACAATATTGTCTCCCTTCTGTTTTATTTCCTAGAATACCTATAGTCACCACATGTGTCTTCCATGTTATTGCTGTAAATGACTAGATTTCATTGTTTTGACAACTCAATAGTAGCATGCCACTTCTCTCTCTTTCTCTCACTGTGTGTCTTACACACACACACACACACACACACACACACACACACACACAGTCCACTTCCTGATTGACAGCAGTTTGTTTATTCTTTTTATAGCAACATGGAGTGCAGATCTTTTTGAGGCAATGCTTTCGTTGTCTTTAGAGAAATACTCAGAAGTGGAGATTATATTCTCTATTACTGTTGTGATAGCATTGGGGAGTGCAGGTTTGCTGACGTGCCCAGGGGTCACAGGCTGGTGACATGTGAGGAGTGCACATGTAGTTCTAGGATCACACACTTGAATGCAGGCTCAGCACTTGATTGTGATGCCAGGGCTAGGAATAGGGTCAAATCATGGGCAAGACAAGTAGCTTACCCACTGGACAGTCTCTCTGGCTACTACTTTTAAGTTGAATTTGTTTTTCTTTAACTGATAGGTTCTGAATTTAGGGATATCTATTCAAAGACTCCTTTCTGCACTGGGAATGCCTTTGCTAGATAACTGCCAGATATTTTCTCTCAGTCTGGAGATTTTCTGTTCATTCATTTTACAGAACCTCTCATAGAGAAAAAGTTTTTATTCTTGATGTAGTCTAGTTTCTCAATTTTTTCTTTTATGCTTGTGTTTTGTAACCAAACCTCAAAGTTCTTTGTTAGTCACTTGGCTCTAAAACTTATTTTCTGTTTGGTTTCGGGGTCACACCTGGTAGCGTTCAGGGGTTAATCCTGGCTCTGTGCTCAGGAATTACTCCTGGCAGTGCTTGAGGGACCATATGGGGGGACCCAACCTGTATTGACCATGTGTAAGCTAAGCATCCTACTCAGCATACTAGCTCTCTGGCTGGTAGGAATTTTTTTTCCTGAAGACTGTTTCCCTTAAACTTTTGTTTGCCAAGTGGTATTTTGTGTTCAAGGAAAGAATTATTCAGATAAAAATTAGAATTGCTCAGGCAGTTGAAATTAAGGTGTTTGCCTTGCCAATGTGCTAGACCCAGGTTCAATATCCACCATGCAGGTTTTCCCCCACCCCACCAAGAGTGATCCTTGAGTACATAGCCAGGAGTCAGCCCTAAGCACCAAAGGGTGTAGGCATAAAACCAGAACAACAAGAAGAAATCAAAGTTCCCCTTTGACTGTTCAGTATGTTTTAATTCTGTTCCTCCCATGAATTGGCACTTCAAGTTTTTGTTTTTCAATACACACAGACTTTTTTTCTTTTCTGAAGGAAGTTTAGCTTTCATAGTAGCCTTTTCTATTTGCTTACTAAAGATCTGAGCCTCTGAATATTGTTTCTGAGCTAGCACCCTAAGCTTTTGACAGATATGGTTGTCCATTAATTTTCTCCAGTAACTTTGGCTCATGTGCTAGCCTGTATTTTCCTGTTGTATCAGTTGGTGTCTCTTCTGCTGGTGCTTTTCACATTCCCTCAGTTGTAGTGACCTTGATACACTGAAGCAATTTAGCAGAAAAGCATTTCACTTCTACCTTCCATAGTAAAATTTGTGGATGATATTCCTAGATTTTCACAAATATTTTTGAAGAGATACATTGTTTTATTATATCATTATTTTCAAATAAATAACCAGAACCTTTAATAAGATTTTTTAAAGACCAATCTAACCTAAAGCTAAAAGTTACAAACTTATTAAATCTATTAACATTGAATTGGAAAGTAAATGTGTTCTTTTTAAAAAGTAGAACATTTACAATATATGTGAATTGGTCTCCTGAACTTCTAGCCTACTAATAATGATATTTTTGTTTGTTTTTGGGAGCCACATCCAGCGGTGCTCATGGGTTACTCCTGGCTTTGTTCTCAGGGGTCATTCATGGTTGGTGCTCAGGGGACCATATAGGATGCTGGGATCGAACCTGGGTGCTATTGCTCTGGCCCCGATACTATTACTGATTTTTTTTTAGAGGAGACTTTACTGGGGCTGGAAAGATAGCATGGAGGTAGAGCGTTTGCCTTGCATGCAGAAGGACGGTGGTTCGAATCCCGACATCCTGTAGGTCCCCCAAGCCTGCCAGGAGTGATTTCTGGTGTAGAGCCAGGAATACTCCCTGAGCACTGCCAGGTGTGACCCAAAAGCCAAAACAAATAAACAAACAAACAGAAAAAAGGAGACTTTTCTAAGTTTTGTTAATTTTTTGTTTGTATATTTTGGTTTTTGGGCCACACGCAGCAGTGCTCAGGGGTTGCCTGAGCTCAGAAATTACTCCTGGCTGTCTCAGGAGAGACTGTGGAATGATGGGGATCAAATCTGGGTTGACTGCATGCAAGGCAAGCTCCCTTCCCACTATGCTATCACTCTGGTCTCTGATATTTTTTCCTTTTAAGAAAGTAGCAGCTGAAAATAGGCAAGTGTATATTGAAGCTAGTTACTTTTATGAAGGATCCTGGGGCAGGGGGAATTCTGTAATTAAAAAAATTAATTTTAACATGAGGTATGAACCTATAGGATGATGTTTTAGTGGTTGTTGACATCCATCCAAACAAGGGGGTATCACTGAGGAGACCACTTCCCAGGTAATTTCCTAGGCTTGGTGGCATGGGTCCAACAGTGTGGGCACTGTTGAAAATTAGTACACCTAAAAAAATAAAATAAATTAAAAAAAGAAAATTAGTACACCTTAAATAATTTCACCCAGCAATTTCTCCATCAATCGTATGGGAAAATTGAATGATAATGATTTAGGGGGAAACTGAGGGCAAGTGGACTTTCACATTTTCTTTCTTCTCTTGGGCTAAACCTGGTGGTACTCAGGGGACAGTGGGGTGCCGACACTTGAACCCTGACTGCATGCAAAGCATGTGTTCCATCCATTGGAGCTCTCTCTTTGGCCCTTATTTTGAATTTTCTATCAACTACATAAAGAAACTCTTTTGTTTGTTTTGTTTTGGGGCTACACCCTGCAGTGTTTTGTGGCTACTTTCCAATCTGCACTCAGGAATTATGCCTGATGGTGCTCAGGGGACCCTCTGAGGGAAGCTGGGATTGAACCCAGTTTAGCTGTGTGCAAGGCAAGTGCTCTCTCCACTGTATTATCCCTCTGGTCCTATAAAATATTCCTAAACATTTCTGTCTCCCTTCCTCCCTTTTTTTGGTGCTATCTTGGAACAAATTTAAGATTAAAAAAATAAATGGTTAAGCTATATCTCTTTTTGAAAACTACTCTGCTTCTTATTTAGGGAAAAAGTAACAGCCCAGGATTTTTAAAAGTGCTCACATCAAATCAGGATTAAAAACTACCATACATGGGCCGGGCGGTGGCGCTGGAGGTAAGGTGCCTGCCTTACCGCGCTAACCTTGGACGGACCGCGGTTCGATCCCCCGTGTCCCATATGGTCCCCCAGGCCAGGGGCGACTTCTGAGTGCATAGCCAGGAGTAACCCCTGAGCGTCACTGGGTGTGGCCCAAAAAAAAAAAACAAAAAACTACCATACACTTGATTTCAGGTAGTGGTGACGGTACCCATCAATTTTTCACTTACAAAGTTATAAAATTTGGTGATCATTGAACTAAGTTTTAGCCCCTGAGAGATTGAATTTTGATTCTTTTGTTCACTAAACATGTCTTTTAGTGAATTTTGATTCTTTCGTTCACTAAACATGTCTTTTATTTTAGTTAAAATACTGTTGTGCTAGTTAAGAACTTGCTCACGGCTTTGGAAAAGCAGCAGAAGACAGGAAATTGGAGATTTTGCTTAAAGGCAGCAGAAGATAGTCCCATTTATAAATTCAGCCTTTCGTTCATTGAAGTTTGTCTTACAAGGTAGCATTAAAGGAACTGTGCAGTAAGTCACATCTTTGTAAGTGTTTTTATTAGGCTGTTTTGTATCTTGTTTTTTCTTCTAGCTTCATTATCATGGTTTTTATTATAATAATAATAGAATTAAGGGCTATAAGTTTCTGCTTGTTTGAGTTTTTAATATGAAGTAATTTTTAAAAAGATTTTAAATATTTTAATATAATTTTAGCATTTAACTTTTAATATATTTTAATTTAAGACCCTTTATATGTAATTTTAATATAAATTTTAATGTAAGACTACAGTTTATTTGAGGGTAAGTGATCTTTTTCCTTTTCTTTGGGAGGAATAAACTATTATATGTTGATTGTACATCACTTAAAGTTGCTAGAGTATTAATTTTTGTGACATTTTAGAGTTCTAAGAACACTTTTATGTGTAGATTGATCTTTCTATGTAAAGGTTCAAGTTTGTAAATGAAAAACTATGTTGCAGTTTTCTTTATTTTCAAAAATAGGATGTCAATATCAAAATTCACTTTTAATAATCTAAAATGTGGATATGTAAATGAAATGCATATGGACCTTACAATTTAATTGAAATGTGGGAATCTTTATTACCTAAGTGGGATGGTACATTGGTTGTCTAGCTGAAGAAACTATACAGTTTATAGTATACACTAGTTTATATACTGGTTTACTTTCAGTGAACACGATTTAGAAGGTCTTCCTAACTACTTCATACAATAAGAATGTTGGGACTTGCTTCCTTGTTCTATTTCATCTGGGAAATCTTTATATTTGGAATATATTATTTCTATCTAAAGAATATTTTAAGTTTGGAAAACAATTTATATTTGATATATTTAACACCTAATAATGGTGAATATATTCTACTGGTGAAATTATTGGCCAGGGAAGCATTTTAACTTTTCAAATATGTGTTCATTTTTGTTTATGGTAATGATTTTGATACTAATAAAAGCAAATATGATCTTACTAGATCATATGATCTTATTAGACTTACTATGGTCATTCGTGAAAAATACCTCATCTGAAAAAGTTGTAAAACATTGTTGCTGCTACCAGCTGCTAAAGAATTTTCATTTGTCAATTTTACTCTTTTACTCCTTTGTAATTTAAATGTCTTTATTTAAAAGTTTTAATTTAAGGATATTGTAAAGTATATAGCATTTTAAGATTAGATGGTGTCCAGAGCATACAGTCCAGTGAGTCAGCCCAGTGTCATTGGAGGGATTATTAAATGACACTGACCTCATTTCCTTGAGAACAATGAAAATTAATAGTTTTGCGTTTTATTGGGCTGATATTCCAGATGTAGTGTACATTTAATTAAGTGTAGTTTCCTTTTAGTTATGGTATGTGTATCTGTTTTTTGTCGCAAATTCTTTCTAGTTTTACAGTTTTCCACATGTTTTCTTTCACCATTTATGATTTTTTTCAAAGCAGAGCTATAAGGATTTAAATCACTTTAGCATGCAGCAAAACAGTCCCCATTCAAACAATAAACGCCATTTTAAAAAGCCTTTAGATCTTCTGTCACTTCATAAATATAAATGTATAAAAACGCTATGCAGTTGTATTGCCCACCTGCTAATTAGATGCAGGTTTTGCTCAAACTTGTTTAAAATCTGTCTATTTGTTTCAACTCCGTCTCTCTTCAGAATACATATGGCCCTTGTGAAACTAATTATGCTTCGGAGCAGCTGTTAAATTTAGTGCAACTAATTTTATCCAATATTTTACATTTTAATTGATTACCTGTGAAGAAATTAGCAAATTAACACTTATTGTACAGTAACTGAATGGTCTTTTATAGTCACTTCCCGATTTACCAGTGAGCCAGTCAATGACAAGATAAAACCGATGGCGGGGTTGTCTGCTGGGGAGGAACTGGTGGGCCCAGATTACAGTGAGAATCAGGAGGGCCGCCGAGTGGGGCCTGGCATCTGCGTGTTTCGTGTCTTGAACATGAGAAGCAGATTGGAAAGTAATAGCTTTTTCTCAGGATTTTGGTAACATATGGGCTTATCTGGATCTAAGAAGTCTTTGAAGATCTTTGAACTTGACTAAATGACTTAACCTTTGGCATAGTGGGTGGGTTCTGTGCTTTTTTAGCGGGGAAGACACAGCATTCTGTATTTCTCTTTTGTTTTTTGTATTTTTTTTTGTTTTTTTTTTCTTTCCTCCCATCTTTCCAATTTTGTTCCTTAATATCTTCTTTCATAAAGAAGGGGGTTGGGACTGGACGTGTGTGTGGGAATTTTTGAACACGGACTTGATGCGGGTTACTGAATAATATAGTTTGTTGAGTGGCTCTCTCTGAGAGATGGCTGGGTTAGACCTTCTGATAATATTTCAGAAATGACCTGTGTAGGTGATTTTTTGGTTTCATTTTGTAGACTTTATTTGCACAGACTAACCACAGTCAGACCTTTCTGGCAGTGTGTGGTCGTTGGGTGGGTGGAGACAGACCTGGCATGAAGTTTTGGTGCTTACAGGCTTGTGACCTGTGAATTCTCAGAATTCAGTTTTC
>PVKC010042254.1:0-11990 GCA_004027635.1 Crocidura indochinensis
GAGGGTCTTGTCCCCAGTGGAGGCTGACTCCTCCCTGGGTCCTCACCTCAGCAACCATCAAGGAGCCAACTTTCACAAAAATAAGAACAGCGGAGTCACAATTTCAATCACCATAGATCTCATAGCCATCTCAGATGCTAGAGAGAGAGTGAAAGTTCATTAGCTTGCTTACGAATCAAATTCAGAATCACCAAACAGTGAATGAACAAAAGTAGGCAGTCAGAGACAAATCAAAGACACAACTTGACACAAACCAGTCGCAAGTGCAACCAAAGCAGCCACCTGCACAGACACATAGTTACCTCCTGCACAGAAGCCAGACATTTTTCACAAAGCAAGATATATCAGATGCTAGAGAGAGTGAGAGTGAAAGCCCATTAGCTTGCATATGAGTCAGACTCAGAATCACCAAGAGACTGAGACAAATGAAAGACACAACTTGACACAAACCAGTTGCAAGTGTAACCTGCACACACACATAGTCACCACCTGCACAAAAACCAGGCATCTTTCACAAAGCAAGATGAAATGAGCAGGACCAGCAAGTAGACAAAGACCTTACCCAATCTAGCCTCGTTGAAACATCTCGAGGGCCTGCTGAGGAGTCCCTTCGTGATCGCCAAAACTGTTGGGGTTTGGGGAAACAGTCCCCCCCCCCTCAAGCTGCGTCTCGAGTGTTTCAAGGAGATGCAAAGTCATGAAGATTTATAAATATGGTTTATTCTGATGCCCATTGGCACCAGGGTCAGTGCTCAGGGAGGACTCCAGAGCAAAAGACCCCGAGACTCCAGATTTACAGGTTTTTCTACCATCAAAAGTACAAGGCTACCCTACCCCCTGCCACACACCAAAGCCTGGTTCTTAACTTTAGGAAGCATTTGTTTACACCTTGGGTTGCATTCCTACCCTAAAGAATGGGGGGTAGCTAGCTTACTTTAATCTGAAAGAAAAACAGGCCCTATGTGAGAATTAAGGGGAATGGTTTTATCAGGCCCCTTGATGTTTCTGCTCTTAAAGGGAAAGACAACTTTTAACCCAAAAAGAACTTTTCATGGGAAAATTTCCTTTCCTTCTCAGTCTCTGTGCTTTACTTTATTTATTTTTATTAGAATTAAAGATATTTATGTTATTTGTAAGAGTGCAAATTGGAACAAGATACCAATAATAAAAATAATTAAATATATTTGCTTAGTATTTAAAATATTAAAAGAATATGCACAAACAAGAAATGCCAAGACATACTATGTCTGTAAACAAAATAAAAATCTTTTAAGAAAATCTGAAACCTAAGAAGAGTTCTGTGTAAATACACTAAATTGCCACCAGTAGGTGTTCTGACAGTAGATTTATCACACAGTGGACTAGAGAGATATTACAGAGGATAGGGCATTTGCCTTAAATCCCAAGGATTTAATTCCTGGTACCCCACATTGTCTCTCAAGATCTGCCAGAGGAATTTATGAGTTAAGACTCTGGCATAAACTATGAGCATGACATGATGTGGCCCAAAGATCAAAACACAATAAAAAAATTATACTCATGTACACAATGACTTCATTTTCTTCCTTATCTTACCACAATCAAACTAAATTAATTAGGAAATTAAATGTTTTTTATTGTATCAAAAGTAATAATATCCTTTTACACAGAAACCTTAATAATAGGTTACATGTTTTCAATAATTCAAATTATGTTTGAAGTTTCATATTTTGTTGAATTGTTCATAACATTAAGATACAACATGAGGTATTACTAAGCTAGTCAAAGAAATAGCCACAAATCAAGAACCATCTTTCCACTTCACAGGTAGAGAAGTAAAATTATAAAATAGGTAGATAAAAGCAAAATCAGATCCTGTTAATCTGGCAATGTTACCCCTCCCCCAATGCCATATGCTAATTTTACCTGGGTCGTCAGATCCACCCACACCTGTTGTTTGGGATAGAGGACAATAGAGAGGCTGTGAGGAGTGTGAGGGAGAGAGGAAAGGAGGAAGGATACTTGGAGGGCAATGATAAGAGGCTTCAAGAAAAGGATTAGCATAGAACCCATGTGAGGAATTTGCACATGGCGGCTAGGGCCATGAAATAAAGCTGAATATCTCCTGAAACTTCATTTGACTGCCTGTGGATCATTTCTCACTTTTACCCTGCAACCTACAGACCCACAGGGCAAAGAAACTATAGGTGCCAGGCCAGTTGAGAAAGCCTGACCACACCACACCTCCTACTATAATAGGCCTTTATATTTTATATTTAGGCAACATGGCAACATCAAATCTTTTCAATATCTTCTGCCAGTGGGTAGCAAAGCAGACTCAAATTCTTCTGATTGATTAGCTTCCAAGGGGCATTTCATAATTATTTTTTCGTACTAAATTACTTTATTTAAAGAGCATGTTTGTAAAGAGCATGGAAATAAAATCAGTTACTCATAGGAAATTTGTTTCTGCCACTCGTATTTCAACACTAATCCCACCAACAAGTAAAATCCCCTCCAACATTGTCCTGAATTTTCATCTATGCCCAAGCCAATCCTCTTGGTAGGCGTAAAATAATTTATTTCATATTGATTGCTTACAGGTAAGTGGTAATAAAATAATTTTTAAAAGGTACAGCAAAAATAAGATTGGTGAAAATTGTTTTTACAATGAGGTCATTAAGTCATTGGCAGATTTACTAAGCTATTTGTTGTTAAATGATCTTTCTGTTATTTGTTTTGTTTCTGAACATTAGGTGGCTTCACATCCATGTTGATGCTCAAACTGTTGTGTTTCTACTAGAAAGACATTCTTGAAAATTTGGAATTGTAGAATGACTGCAAGCCAGGAATTCCAAGCTCTGTGACTGAAACTGTGGTTTTTGTGGTTTAGGCTGCCAGGCCTTCTGGAAGTACAAGAGAGGGGAGGGTGCCCACAAAAATACTATAGAATGGAATGAACGATGTTTTGCTATTTTCATGAAAAAAGTTAATAGATTTATCTGTCTAATCTGCTACATATTTTTCTGGATGACAACTAAAATTTTTGGATGTGAATATTTTGGCCAACACATATGCTTATTAGCTTATGCTGTAAAAGGTCTAAACTGAGCAAGGTAATCTTTAAAAAATTTTCTAAAGTTTAACTTTTCTTCTGTCTAGCTTTAAGATGAATAAACTACTCTCTCATTGTATGTAATTTCTGAATTATAAAATTAAAATTAGAGATATGCTAAGTAAATCTTGGAAAATGGGGTGCATTACAAAGGCAATGGAAATAAAATCAGAACATATTCAGTTATTTTTACTTACAAAACTCTGTATTTGTTATAATGGTCTCTCCATATAGAAAGCATATTTCTCAGTTTGGGTCATATCTCACTATTTTTAGGACCTACTCCTAGCTCTATTGAAAGGAAACACTCTCAGTTGTGCTTATGGTACTCTATGCAGTGCCAGGGATCAAGTCCAGGTTGACCAGTTGAAAAGAAAGTGCCCTACTCACTATACTATCTCCACAGCTCTAAATACAGAATCTAATCCTGACTTCAAGGTCACTCTTAAGCATTGTGACTAAATTCAAATAACTCCCTAATTCTAATAAAAGCATGTACTTACACTCCCTTTAGAAAATGCAGATCATAATCTGAACTGGTTTTATTGCATTTAGTAATTAGTTTTCCTGCTTACAGGTAATTTTCCTATGCAGACTGTGAACCTTTAAAAAAAAAAGGCCTACCTTCTTTCCTGGATCTATTTTAGTACATTATCCTGTCCTTTGCAGATAGTGAGCAGCAAAATACATATTTGAAATTAAATTTTATGCAAAATATTATTATTAATGACCCATCTCTGAGATATTGTGAGACTTTCAACTTTTGACTTTATTCATAAAAAATGTAGGGTAAATAATAAATTCAAGGTTAGTAAAGTCCTAGGTCTGATTTATCACTATTGTGAAATTATCTCAATTAATTTAATTACACCATATTCCTTGGCATGTTGTTATAGCTTTTTATGTTCCTGTTAATGAAGTTTTATCTTTACAAAGTGATAAAAAAATCTTCCCTGTGATCTCAGGGCATATTTTATTATATTTCTCTTTAATGAAAATCTAAATTAAATAGATTCCTTGACATCAGTAATATATTTTTTCTCATTTTCTAGTATTGGTTCTTTTAGGATTATTCTCATCAAAAGAAGTTGTTAAATTCAATTACTTTTTGAACATTTAGACATCTGTTGTACCACTGCTGGATATTTTGTTGTCTTTTTCTAAAAATGTTTACTTGCTTAGCTTCCAAGTGAATTTCCTGAAAATAATCAGCTTGTTATCTCTCTCATTTTTTAAAATCTATTCATGACTTTTAAATCCTGGAAGAAAATTTAATATTGTAGCTTTATTTGTTAGTTGCTCATAATAATAGAGTCAAATAGAAGTAGTAGCATCTCTACTACTGGAGGCTAAAATCTCATAATTTGTGCTTATCCTAACTGATATGTGTTTCATGTAACTTAGCACAATATAGAACAAAAGCATTTTGATGAAGATAACTTATCTTCCAATATTGTGGTATATATAGAAAGTTCTCTGTCTTTACATAACATAGAAATATTGAGAAAATTAAAATTGAAATAATATTTTCCTAAAATTTAGATACTGAATTGAAATTAGATAGTAAAATACAAATATTTTTCAAATTTCATTCTGTATGAGTATTGTTTTGCTTTTGTTTTTGAAGGGATATTTGAGTCAAACTGGCAGTGCCGAGAGATGAGTCCTGACAGTGTTTTGGGGACCATATGGAATACTGGAGATCAAACCCTGGTTAAATGCAAAACTAACACCTAACTCCTGAACTATTTCTCCAGTCCCTACATAAATTTATGATTTATGATTATAAAATGGAAGGTTAAAAAACCAGCAAGAAATAAAAGCACATGCTCATAGTATAGTAACACTCTTATATTAGATACATTTAGAATTAATTTAATTTATTCATAAAACATATTTTGAGTAAATTTCAAACTTAGAATGTTGTATATGATTCACTGAACAAAATGGTTGTTCTTACTCTATTGGAGTTGATGGTACAATTGAATATCAGGTTAGAAGTTAAAATGTTTAGCTTTAAAATTTTGAGATTAAAAATATACATGTTTCCTCTTTTACCCTGACATAAGTTTGAAGATGACAAAATCTTTGCTATTTTTGTTGTTATTTTATGACATCAAATGCCTTGTTCATATCAGATTTCCAATGAATGTTTTCTTATTATTAAATAAAAGATCTAAACACAAGATTTGCTTAATTAGGCATATTTTAAGTACTGTATATTTTTACAAAGTCATGTCTTCTATATATTACTGGGGGAGACTGGTTACTTCTTGTAAAGTTAAACCAATCCAAAAAGAATTTAGAGCTGAACTCAAAATTAAAATCAGCAAACACTTCAAAACTTGGGTTGCTGATAATATAAAGTTCACTTTCCTTGTACTATTCCAAAACACCATACAAGGAGATAATAAATAGGGTTCATCTGCCTCAAAGGGCTAGTCCACGAAGAAATCCACTTGCTGACACCTAAATTTTGGACTTACAAAGATCATTAAGAAAAATAAAACAGAACCTATGTACAATTACTTTGTCCTCAAGTCCCCAGATTGTAGTACATCATGACATTTCTTAGTAGTGCACAAAGCAATCTGAAGTCATGAAATTTATGTGACTCCTTAAACATTGAAGGCATAGTATTTTTTTTACATTTTCATGCACATGCATATTAGTTTAAGTTAACATCAAAAGTTTAAATGTTTTTTTTTAAGGGTTAGAGTCAAAGGAGCACAGTAAAAATGATGTGAGAGTGCCAAATATTGTTTGCATAGGTCCACCAAAATACGGAGGAGATGGAAAGGAAAAGCCTTGGCCTAAATACAAGGAGACTCTACCCCTGAAGTTTCCTGGCATAAGACCAACTCTAGGCTCCAGGCAAACTAGTTTGTCCAATCCAAGTCATTGTCTGTAGTGCCAATACAGTTTTATTTTTTATGCAGTCTATATTGTTGGCATCAGGTTTCTGTATTAATGATCCTGGAATCTGCATATCCTTCATTAAAGTCAGGCTGGTGTGGAGCATCCTCTCGTTTCACTTCACAATTGAAGGGCAATGCAGAAAGCCCTGTTCAGTAAACAGGCCGTGTTGTTGTTAAGTCTTCTCAGTGTTAAGGGAAGTCTCTCTTGAGTAGTTCGATGTCAGAGCAGTGGTAGGATCTTCCCTGGTAGAGGATTGTTTCCAGGTGATGTTATAGACAACCTTGGATGTTTCATAGATGGCTTCCCTAGATCAGGGGTAAATGGAGAATGCCCATTTTTCTGAGGCCCGTGCCAGGTCATTATGTCAGTGTTCATGGTGTAAGGTCCCATTGCACTGCAAGATTTGAGTGTTCCCATCTCTGTTAGATAAGAATTTATTTGTATGTATAGTATTTTTCCGTTTTAATGTGCCTATGCATACAAGAAATAAAGCCATGTGGAGTTACCAATGCATATGGGGTTGTAAGAACACGTTCAATGATCCCCGTGACTTGGTTCAAGCATAAGAATTAAACTGAGGGACTCTTTCACCAAATTACCAATTGAACAGTTCACAAAGTGAAGAAAAGATAAAAAATGGGGAAAATCGTCACTGCATAAGAAAATATTCAACAAGAGCTATAGCTATCAAAGAAAACACACATAAAATGTTGAAAAGACATACGTGTCCATTTTATGCCTTTTAAAATAGTTGGGGGGATGTTAACTCCAGTGCACCACTTTGGTCGGTGACTTAGGACTCTGCAGTACTGAAGTTAAAAAGGGTAAATGTGGAGTAATTATGGTAGGGGTGAGAGAGATAAAGAGAAAAATAGTAGGGGTGTGTAAAAGGGCAGAGTACAAAATAGACATTTTGCATACACAAAAACATAATTAAAGGATAGGGAGTAGTATTAATGTATCTTGTGCATGTATGGGCGCTAGCCCCTGAGCGGTTTTGAACATATAGACTGGTAAGAGATTACCAGTGACTGTTTTAGTGCAACCGAGCAACTCTCAGCACTCACAAGTTAAGTCTAGGGTAACCTTCAAGCTCTGGAGAAACAGAGCAAGGGGGCAGAGGGCTGCTGGGGTCAGCCAAGTCCTGTACCCCCACTAGGCCTGGTTAATAAGGCCTTTGGCAAGGCAGAGGCCTGCCGAACCCCATGCTGGTAGAGACTCCTGGCACTCAGACAGGAAAGAGACCTTCAAGAGCTGGGAGGCTGGAAGTTTCAAGCCCCCACCCAAACTTTCCCTAAGGAGCTGGGAGGGGAATGGGGAAGAGCCTAGGGTAACCTTCAAGCTACAAGAAGGGACCCACTTCACTGGCTTGCCCAGGCATGTGGCACAGGTGAAGCCCTGGAGATCCAGAGCAAGGTGGTAGAGGGGTGCTGGGGTCACCCAAGTCCCATACCCCCACTAGGCCTGGTTAAGAAGGCCTTTGGCATGGCAGAGGCCTGCCGAACCCCATGCTGGTAGAGACTCCCAGCACCCAGGAAGGAAAGAGACATTCAAGAGCTGGGAGGTTGAAAGTTCCAAACCCCACCGGAACCCTCCCTAAGGAGCTGGGTGGGGAATGGGGTAGAATCTAGGGTAACCTTCAAGCTCCAACAAGGGACCCACCAGGCTGGCTTGCCCACGAATATGGCACAGGTGAAGTCCTGGAGATACAGAGCATGGCGGTAGAGGGTGCCTCTATTGTCTTCTAGATATTATTACCATACATTCTTTTTGATAATATCCCACAAATGAGTTGATTATTCTATATCTATCTTTCTTATTGAAAAGATATCCAGAGACGAACTGTAGTCTAACCAAAAACATAGCATTGAGCTAGGCAGACTGGTTTTAATAGGAAAAACTCAAGTACTTGGAAAACAATAGAGTAAGTTCTTATGTTTGAGGGCATATGGTACTTTTCTAACAACTTTTATAACAACCTGGCATAATAGGAAATGGAAAATGCATATTTGAACTCAGTGATAATTATCTCTGTGGTAGTAGATTCTTTGTAAGAAGAAACACAAGACCTAGAGATGCAATCTATTGTGGATAGTATTTCTTTTGTGCATATGTAGGCACAGTTGTTTCAAAGCAGCAGTGGCAGGTTCCAGTGGGGTGTGGGAACTCAGGAATCATGATGGATAGAAACTTCAAGGTATTTACCAGCTAATATCTCTTTAATATCTCTTTTTATAGTGATTATATTTAGTTATATAAAACCTCTCTAGTTTCTCTTGTTTATTTTCTTTGTGCCCAATTTTGTAAATTCTCCAAAACCTAACTACTCTATTTTTTTATTTGTTTGCTTTTGGGCCAAACCTTGTGATGCTCAGGGGTTACTCCTGGCTATGCACTCAGAAATCGCTCCTTCCTTGGGGGACCATATAGGACACCAGGGGATTGAATCACAGTCTGTCCTAGACTAGCTGCACTCTTACCACTTAAGCCACTGCTCCTGCTCCGAAAACCTAACTACTTTATTAAGGTGTTAATTGCATTACTGCTAGGCAATTAGTAATTTTACGACAATTATATGGTTTGTGCCATTGATGTATATGGAGAGAATTATACTGAGGGAAATGAGTCAAAAAAGATGGATAGGCATAAAATTTATCTGTTTCTTCTTTTTTCCTTCTCTTGTTTTGTGGCATAAAGATTCTCAAAATAATTTCTCATTAGTTTTGAATTTCTTTAGTTTTTTTAGTATTACCCCCTTTCATTTATGATTTAATTTATAGAGTTTCTTTCACTTTCTTTGTGAGTATTGATAATGATGGATTATCTTATTAATTTTTTTTAAAGAATTGATTCTTGTTTTCATTGACTTTTTGAATTTTGGTATTTTGGGGGGAATGTCCAGTTTTTAAATTAATTTCTCTCTAATTTTAATTATTTACATTTGTTCTCTACACATTTTGTTGGCCATTTTCCAAATTCTTAACCTATGTCATGAAATTATCTATGTAGCCCTTTCTTCCTTTTTCATAGCTTGCAAAGCTATAAATTTTCCTATCAGTTTCACTTTTGCTGTATCCCACAACTTCTGATAATTCTTTCCCCCACCCCTCAACTTCTGATAAGTTATGTCTTCATTCTCATTTGTTTCCAGAACTCTTTTGATTTTCCTCTTTAATTTTCTCTTTGACCCATTGATTGTTCTGTAATGAGTGGTTTAGTTTCCAGGTGTTAAACTTATTTTCCATTTCTGTTTGTAATTCAATTCTAATTTTAATTAATTATGGTCTAAACAGATAATATATACAATTTCTAATCTCTTGAATTTATGGAGGAATATTATTCAATGTCCCATTGAAGAAAAAAATGTATATTCAGTCTTTTTTTTTTTGAAAAAACCAGAGATTCCAGCAGCAGTGTTTTATTTTATTTTATTTTTTTTTGGGTCACACCCGGCAGTGCTCAGGGGTTACTCCTGGCTCCATGCTCAGAAATTGCTCCTGGTAGGCATGGGGGAACATATGGGGCACCGGGATTCGAACCGATGACCTTTTGCATGAAAGGCAAACGTGTTACCTCCATGCTATCTCCCAGGCCCAGCAGTGTTTCTTAACAATGTGCTTTAATGCCTTAATCTTACTAGGTATAATAAAATAACCTCTCAGCTCTCTGTCCACAGGGATTCTTGGATATAAAGGGTGGACACCCTATTTTGATACCTCAGTGTTCAGTCATACTAGCTACCATATTCACTTTTCACTATGAAAATATCTTGATAATATACTCTTTTTCTCTGGTTTATGTCCTCTATTAGGACCTAAAGCATATGATCATTCAGACCACTGAAACATTTAATTACAAACCACAGACTTATATAACCATAGCTACTCATTGAACATGCTTGGGAAATTATCATTCTCTTTCTCTCTCTTTTCTTCTCTCTTCTCCTATTTCTTTCCTTTTCCACTTTCTTTTTCTTCCTCTTCTTTCTCATTATCATGAACTCAATCTATGTCAAATAAAACCCACACTATTCTCCTTAGTAAAGAAATGTTGATACATAAGATACAATGGACACATACTACAGGGTAGCCACCCACATAGGTAGGCCTCATTAATACATTGTTTAGTACTCGAAACGTGAAACCTATGTGTATCCTAAAGTGCTCCAGCCATTATCTAACCCTGAAACTTTCATTTAGCAAGGCTCAACCCCATCACTAACAAAATGTCCAGAAACTGGGAAAACCTCCCAACTCTGACACAATGACCCAATCTCTTTTATGTGATTTATTAATAATTTTTACTTTATTTTTTAATATATTTACCTATTTTTCTGCTCTCCTCTCATATCTTTTGCTCCCCCTTCCTATTTTTCTTAAGGTATACCTAACCTAATTATTTATCTTAACTCAACTAATCCTTAAGAGCTAAGACCCATCCTATTAGGGTTAGACCTCTAACAACACCATAAGAATTGATCACTAATATATGTCTTTATGTGGACATGAGTACATAGAGAGAGGACTGCTTTATGAGAGCCAAACCTAAACTTTAACAATTCGTGTCTATAGTGTATATAGCTCCTCCTATATACTATTCCTCCTCCCCACTTCAGAAATCCTACTATCCTTTCACCCTCCATTTCCTATCCAATATCTCACCTTATTAACGCTTTTTGCCCTCAGATCTTAACCCATTAGATATCAAGTCTGAACTCTTCCTCCCACAATAAGCCATCATCCAGCTCCGAAGCAAAGGGACACCCACTCAGCTCAATACACCCTGGTCTTCTTGAGTTTGATAAATGATTTGTGGCAGAAAGGGCTCAGGTAAAGTTCTTGCAATGGGGATCCTTTTGGAGCTGAGTCCAGTATCAAGCAACAGTTCACATTTGGTGAGGGTGAGAAGGAGGGCCACAGAGCATGAATCAGGAGCGGTGTTTATTGTAGTTTCTTCCAGGGGACAATGATGGAGCCTGACTCTCCCACCCCCAAATGCATCAGCAATATAATATAGCACCATTTCTTCCTGCAAAGGCATATAAAAAAGGGAAAGTTTTATGTATTGAAGCAAGCTCTTATCTACTAGGGATTAGAACTCATACTTTTTTACAATACAGGAGCATCTCCCACCTTGAACATATGTCATGTGGACCCAACTTAGACTCCAGGTGATTAGACAGCCACCGTCCAATCCCAAACCCTAGACCCCAGACATAGAACTGATACAGTTCTCCGCAACAGCTATAGTAACCAAACTCCCTCTTGGACTTTTTTAGTACTGCTGATACCAACACGCGCCAGTTTTGATATGACATACTGACAATGAGGAGATGGCAACATCTTGATCTAAGAGCAGATTGTCTTACCTCAGCATCTAATGATAAGATTAAATCAGAAGACTTGTCATCCTTTGATCTATGCAAATGTGAAGATCGCTATCTACAGAAGATTGACTATGACAACCATGATTGGACAGAATTTATCCTAGGGCCAATAAAAAGACCCTAGTCAAGCTTTGGTCTAGTATCTCTACAACATCCAAGATCTCTAATTCCAGAGGTCTGACTGAGACAACTGCAACTGAGCAGGTCTTCTGGGAACATAGTGAAAGATTCTATCCTAGGCTTCATCCTAGGATCAGTACAAAACCAAGACCATCAACTACAGAAGACTGATTAAAAAAACAATGATGGATCAGAACTTCTAGAATAGTAAAGAAAGACTCCATCCTAGTCTACATCCTTTGACTGTGCAGATACCAAGATCTCTAGATACAGAGGTCTGATTTTTATCATCCATGATGGAGCAGAAGGTTTCCATACACCACAAAAGGACCTAGGGGAGAGTAAATGAACATGTATGGAGACAGTATACATCAAGGGCGGAGAAACCTTGTGTCTCTTAGGCCAACCAAATTACCTATTTTAATCTCCCCAATATACTGTGCCTATGCAAAAAAAAAAAAAAGAAGAAAA
>PVKC010042255.1:0-11994 GCA_004027635.1 Crocidura indochinensis
CCAGACATGAGCATGTGTTATCTTATTTTTTTATAATTTCTTTTTTTTTATTTATTTAAGCACCATGGTTACAAACATTTTTGTAGTTGAGTATTAGTCAAAAGATCCACACCAACTTCATCAGTGCAACTTTCCCACCACCAATATCCCCCATTTCCCTCCACCCCCATCATCTACGTGTCTTCAAGACAGGTATTCTATTTCTTTCTCACACTATCATTGTTACGGTAGTAACAATAATCAAACTAATAACCAAACATTGTTTGGTTTTTTAATAATAATAATCATTTTATTTACATACCATGATTACAAGCATGTTTGTAGTTGGATTTCAGTCATAATAAAACACCCCCCTTCACCAATGCAACATTCCCACCATCAATGTGCCCCATCTTCTTTCTCCCCCCTTCACCTGCCTATATTCGAGGCAGGCATTCTATTTCTCTCACTCACTACTATTGTCATAAAAGTTGTGTCATGATAGTTGTTAGTGTAGTTATGGTAGTTGCTAATGTAGTTATTTCTTTAACTGCACTTACCAGTAACTCTTTGTGCATGTGTTTTTTCTTAGTCCATCCCATGCCCCTTTCTCCAGCTCTACAAGATCTATCCCTGACCTCCAGGACAGTTGGTGGAAGGAATGGGTGTCCTGACAAAATTTAAATAAAACCACAATAAAACCCTTTATCTCAGAAAATAAATTAATTTTATTTAATTAATAAGAAACCTCCTGGGTTATTTCTAATGCCAATTCCTTTGAAGTGTGGATAGTTTTTTTTTAATCTGATTTTGAATTAAGTCAAAAGATCCAAGAGAAGACTATAAATTTGTGACAGTGAAATCTAATGGGCAGGCATGGAAGGAAATTTAAAATAAATTAAGCAAGTAGAAATAAGTTATCTATGATTAAAGAAATATCATGAGGGGCCAAGTGGAGATGCTGAAGGTAAGGTGCCTGCCTTGCCTGCGCTAGCCTAGGATGGACCGTGGTTCGATCCCCCAGTTTCCCATATGGTCCCCCAAGCCAGGAGCGACTTCTGAGCACATAGCCAGGAGTAACCCCTGAGCGTCACTGGGTGTGGCCCAAAAAAAAGCAAAACAAAACAAAAAAGAAATATCATGAAAACTTTTTGTTTTTGTTTGTCTTTTTGACCATGCCCAGTGATGTTTAGGGCTGCTTCTGAGACGCCAAAATATAAAATAAAATTCAAAATGGTTGCCAGATTTCTGTCTTTGCTATAAGATGCTAATTACTGAATGGACTTGAGCAATCCCTCATAAGACTGAATCTCACCCCATTGTACAAGTCCAGAAATTCTATTATCTCTTTTCACCAGGTACTGAGAAGGCTCTGATGAGTCAATCCACACTAGTAAAGCAGAAAAGGCAATTCTATAAAAAAAATAGTGACTTCTTAACATTTACTAGCAAAAGTTCCTAAAAGAATAACAGGAGTCTACTATTTTCATGGGTGCTCTAAATTTATTATAATCTTTCTGTAGTACAGTTTTAATCAGCTGTTCCTCCTCACTCACTCCTAAACATATTTTTCATTTCTAAATGTTTCCTCACCTGAATATGATGGTTTCTTACAAGGAGAAGGTGATAAATATGTGTAACTATTCATACAGGAAGACAGAGGCTAGCTTCTAAGATGTATGTGACAGAACATAGAGGGGCACAGAATTTGGGCAATCTTCCTGGAACTGAACTGTTTTTATTAAGTGTTAGTTATGTAACCTTGGGTGTGATTAATTACTTTGTTTCCTCACCTTATCAAACTAATATGATATGGTAGATACATGGTAAAGATGTTTGATACACACAATAAAACATCTAAGAAGAGTGAGAGGCATACACTTTAAGTGCTAGTATATTTTAATATTTACTAAAAACTTTACCTAGATTGTCTCTGTGAACTTCCAAACAACTATTTAAGTGAATACTACTATTCTCTCATTAAAAAGGAAAGAAATATCTGGTGAAGATTTTCAACATGCCACAACTGTTTAACTGGAAAATGAGCCCTGAACCTATTCTCATGCTCACATTTCCTCATATCTTTCTAGGCCACTCCAGTCAGGCTAAAAAAAAATCCTCAGTCAAAAATAACACTTTGGGGGCCGGAGCAGTGGCACAAGTGGTAGGGTGCTTGCCTTATGCGCACTAACCTAGGACAGACTGTGGTTCGATCCCCCAGAATCCCATATAGTCTCCCAAGTCAGGAGTGATTTCTGAGCGTATAGCCAGGAGTAACTCATGAGCATCACCAGGTGTGGCCCAAAATCCAAAATAATAATAATAATAATAATAATAATAATAATAATAATAAACACCGTGAACTATTAGCAGAGGATGCTATAGGTATGCTATAGTGACCTATAGGACTCTATAGGTCAGAGACTGAGTGAATGTAGCATCAGGCTTTATCCAAAATGAAGAGTGCATGTCCCACCTCTTACTCCATATGGCTATACCAAAGTGAACATTCATTAATATCACATGCAAGCTCAAAAGTTGTTTTCATCTACATAATCTAGAAGGCATACATAGTATGTAGTGTTCCTAAAATGTTCCCTTATGTGCTTAACCAAAAACATTGGCATGCTGGCAAAGTCCCCATAATTTATACTTCTGTAAAGCATATGACAACTGGCCTCCTCAGTAGCTGAACAAAAACGGGTTGTAACTAGAACAGGTGTAGGTTTTACTGTGCTTTAGAGAATTCTTTAACCTCCAGGTGAAAAATAATTTATCACTGTAAGTAATATTTTTATTCATTAGAAGTGATTATGTGAAAGACACTCTTGCAATACTTTTCAGAGACACACGAGAGGAGAGCTGGAAAATGCAGCTCACGACATGAAGCTCACCACACAGAGTGATGAGTGCCGTTAGAGAAATAACTACATCGAGAACTATAATAACAATGTGAATAATGAGGGAATTAGAAATCTTGTCTTGAGTACAGGTGTGGGTGGGGTGGGGTGGTGTGAGACATATTTGGGACATTGGTGGTGGGAATGTTGCACTGGTGAAGAGGGGGTGTTCTTTACATGACTGAAATCATATAACTGCTATCATATTTGTATTCACGGTGTTTAAATAAGGATTAAAAAAGAAGTGATTATGTAGAAACATGGCTAAGAATGAATTCATTTGAAAAAAGAGTTTCATGATTGACTAACAATGTCTCACAAGAGCACTGAAAATAAAGCAGCACTGAAGAAGTATGTATACCAACCCTTTCTCAGACCAACTATACTGAAGCATTGAAGCAGGGGTCCTCAAACTTTTTAAACGGGGGCCCAGTTCACTGTCCCTCAGACCATTGGAGGGCCAGACTATAGTAAAAACAAAAATTACGAACAAATTCCTATGCACAATGCATACATCTTATTTTGATGTGATGAAACAAACGGGAACAAATACAATATGTGGCCCGCGGGCCGTAGTTTGAGGACCACTGCAAGGAAACACTTGAAGACCAAATGGTTTATTATTGGAGAAACATGAGACTATGGAAGAGGCATTTTTCCTCTATCTATTTTTTTATGGAATAGTGTTCTTCAGAGACTGAACTAACTCTCTTTGTGGGTGGGGTTTGGGGATCCACACTAGGTGACGCTCAGGGGTTCTCCTGGCTATGGGATCAGAAATCTCTCCTGGTTTGGGGGACCATATGTGACACCGGGGTAGGAACCGGGGTCCATCTGCATGCAAGGCAAATACCATACCACTGTGCTATCATTCCAGCCCCTGAACTAACTCTCTTTTAATTTTTGCTACAGTGCTCAGGATTTTCTTTTCACTCTTTGATCAATGATCACTCCTGGCAGTGTTCAGAGGATGTTATGAGTGCAGGGGATAGAACCCGGTTTAGCCGTATTCAAGACAAGAGTTATCTATAACTGCTGTACTATTTCTTCAGCCCAGTTTTCTCAATATATATTCAAAACAGATGCAGATGGTGTTACCTACAGTATATAAAGGCTAAATTTAAAAATCATTGAGAATTGACTTGAGTGTAATTTAACTCTGTCCAGTGTTCATTGCAGGGATATTTATGGTAACAACCAACACACTTGTTCAATCTGATACCAGGCATCAGTCTGGCAAGTGAGACAGCCACTCCAACATCATTGATTATGATTACTAAAAATTGTGTCTTGGTGCTTTACCTAAACCCAAATTTTTTTTTGCTTGTTTGTTTTGTTTTGTTTAGTTTTGTTTTGGGGTGTCACACCCGGCAGTGCTCAGGGGTTACTCCTGGCTCCATGCTCAGAAATTGCTCCTGGCAGGCACGGGGGACCATATGGGGCACCGGGATTCGAACCGATGACCTTTTGCATGAAAGGCAAACGCCTTACCTCCATGCTATCTCCCGGACCCCTAAACCCAAATTTTTGTTTACCCATTCTTATTCTGTAATCCAAGGCCATGCAGAACACATATAACAACTGTTTATTCTGACTATTCTAATATATGAATTCAGTTTGTGTCTTTCCCCCTAAATCTTTCTACCCTGATTTGAATGAATATCCTAGGACCTGGAATTGTTTGCAAGTGATTTGGTTTCAGATCACCTAACCCAGCATTTATCAACCACTGTGCTGCAGCATACTAGTAAGCCGTAAGATATTGTGTGGTGTGCCATGGGAAAAAAAATCCAATTTCATCTGTACCATGTGACTTCAGCTAACAAAAAGACCAGTCATTTGTGAACCGAAGCCACATGTTAGGGACTATAAATGACTCCAGTGTCACTGATACACTGACAGGAAGAGACATCGCAGTAGATTGCAGATGCGCAGAAGAGCACTGATGGATTTGAACTCTGGAGGATTATTGCAGATTCAGCACAGAAGAACACTGAGTGATGGATCTGGATGGAGACATACACAGTAGAGTGCTGAGTGTGACGGACAGGGGCTATCTGGAAAACACAAGTTCCGTGAGTACTGAGTGACAGTGAGACAGATACTGCAGTGATGAAAAAGTTTTTGAAAAGGAAAGAACTTTCTCTGAACAAAATTCAGAGCTAGATGAGAGCCCAAGTATGAGTGGTGATCAAAAGAAAGCAAAGATAGTTAGCTCAAGCAAATTCTTTGGCACATGGCAATGTAGCGAAAACTGTATTTCCTTTGGATTCACATTCACCAGAGATGCAAAGAAATCAACTCCACTGTGTGTGATATGTGGTGAGAAAGAGAAGTAAAATGCTTTCATGTGGTGAGAAAGAGAAGTAAAATGCTTTCCATAGAAGCAGGCAGGAAAGAGCCTGGGGGTGTTATAAATGGGCCTCAGATTCCAAAGCCAGGACACAGAAGAGATGTGATCTGGTTGCAAAAGTTGATGTAGGTAATAACACACACACACACACACGCACGCACGCACACACGCACGCACACACTAAAGAGTGAGAAACTGGTTCAGGAATTCCAATGCATAATCTTCAGCTCCTAAGAAGTAGGAAGCTCCGTGGGAAATCTGGAAACACAAGAGAGCTTTTACCTAAAACCCAGAGTATTTATTAGGAAGGAATAGACTAAACCCAGAGGTGAGATTAGGTAGTACTACATTCAAAGATGTTTCCAACCAATGAGTAGCAAGGCATATACTGAGTAGGATGGGACATGATTAATCCCACATTGGGGAAACTGGTGGCATTGGTAGCAGAAAATGTGCACTGGTGAAGTGGTGGGTGTTGGACATTGTATGACATGACTGCAATGCAATCATGAACAATTTTGTAATGATAAATTTTATGGTAATTCAATTAAATTATCATAAATTTCTCTAAAGAATTCATTTTATCTTTTTTATTAATAATAATAATTCCTTTAAGTACAAGTAGTTACAAAAAATGTTCATAGTCGGGTTCCCATCATCGAATGAATATTGGTAATGGGAAAGTTACACTGGCAAAAATTTGGTTTTTTTTTTTTTTTTAGAAAACTGCCCAGTGGGACCCGGCCATGAGAAACTGTGAGTGTGCCTGTGTGTGTCTGTCTCCTGTCCTGTCCTGTCGCCTGAACCTCTTGGGAGTGGACCGAAAAGATGCTCCAAAAACTCGCTCTCCCAAAGGCTCTTTCAAGGACGGGAACACCAAGAAACTGCTTCATAATATGAAAACCGACTATAAGCAGTACTTTGCAGAAGTCAGGTCCATGCAATCTTTCTAAGGAAAGAACGCCATTGCAACAAGAAGAAAAATTCACACTAAGAACTGTGCTGGATTACTGAAGCCCAGAATTTCTCCCCAGACTGTCTTCTGTAGTGCATGCTCGGGCCTAATTTTGATACTGTGTGAGGCTTTATCCACAGAGGACACCCCTTCCTTGGAGGCAAGTCAACCTACCCATAAAGGGTGGAACCAGAGGAGCATGTCCGCGTACATCATTTAGCAAATGAATACCACCACAACACGTAGAAAAACCCACAATACAAGTGTGACAATGGGGAAACAACACAGGACAGCATCAGACATAGAGAACAAAGATGACAATTCTGATGACCAGAAAATGAGTGACCAACTAATCAATCCTCAGATAAGGAGTTTAGACAAGCAATATGGAAGATTCTCAAAGAACTCAAAAAAACCATGGATCAAGTTGAACAGAACACTAATAAGAACCAAGAAAATATGAAGACAGAAATCACAAAACTCAAAACTGAAATAACAGGTCAAATAACAGGCCTGAAAAACTCAGTAAATGAATTGAATGACAAAATGGATAAGCTCAACACCAGGGTAGAAGAAGCTGAGAATAGAATTGGTGCTGTGGAAGATGAGATAAATAACTACTCCATACAGCCGGAGAGATTGGAAAAAAAAAACTTAAAGCAAATGAACAGACAATGGAAAAATTACTCAAAGAATGGGAACAGATGAAAAGAGAAGTTTATGATAAGCTCAACAGAAACAACTTAAGAATCATTGCAGTCCCAGAAACCCAGGAAGAAAATTTCAAGAAAGAATAAACAGTCAAGTACATCATTAAAGAGAAACTTCCAGAGCTAAAGAATATATGCAATCAAATCATGCATGCCCGAAGAGTACCAACCAAAAGAGACCCCAGAAAAAATACCCCAAGACACATCTTAGTCACAATGACGAATCCCACAGATAAGACACATAATTCTGCAAACAGCAAGATCAAAAAAGGAAATTACATTCAAGGGAGCATCCTTGAGATTTACAGCAGACCTGTCACGAGAAACACTCAAGGCCAGAAAGCAGTGGTGGGACATAGTGGCAAAACTCAATGAAATTAATGCTTCACCTAGAATACTGTATCCAGCAAAACTCACTTTCCGGTTTGACAGATGACTACATGGTTTCACAGACAAAAAACAGCTCAGAAACTTTACAGACTCGAAACCAGTCTTAACAGAAAAACTGAAAGACCTAATTTAAGACAAGTCTGACCAAAAGACACACCAAATTTTGAAATAAAGATGGCATTAAATCCCAAGACAATTCTTTCTTTCAATGTCAATGAATGAAATGCATCAGTTAAAAGACACAGAGTGGCTAAATGGATCAAAAACTATATCCAGGGGCCCGGGAGATAGCATGAAGGTAAGGCATTTGCCTTTCATGCAAAAGGTCATTGGTTCGAATCCCGGTGCCCCATATGGTCCCCCGTGCCTGCCAGGAGCAATTTCTGAGCATGGAGCCAGGAGTAACCCCTGAGCACTGCCAGGTGTGACCCAAAAAAACAAACAAACAAAAAAACTATATCCAACCTTCAGCTGCCTAAAAGAAACGCACCTAACTAGTCAGAACAAACATAAACTCAAAATAAAAGGCTGGAGGAAAATTATTCAAACAAACAACACCCATAAAAAAGCTGGAGTGGCCATACTAATATCAGATCATGCAAACTTTATACTCAGGAAAGTTGTAAGGGACAAAGATAGACATTTTATATGTAAAGCAGGGAGAAATCACTCTCCTAAACATATATACACCGAATGAGGGACCAGCAAAATATTTAATACAATTGTTGACAAATCTAAAAAATAATATCAATATCAACACAATAATTGTGGGGGACTTCAACATGGCTTTGTCAACACTGGATAGGTCAACCAGACTGAAACTCAACAAGAATATACTAGACCTGAGAATAGAAATCGAAGAAAGAGGCCTAGTGGATATATATAGGACACTCCATCCTCAGAAACCTGAATATACATTCTTCTCCAATGTACATGGGACATTCTCCAGGATAGACTACATGCTGGCACATAAAACATACCTCCATAATATCAAGAGGATAGAAATCTTGCAGGCTACCTTCGCTGACCACAAGGCTATGAAATTATATGTGAATTCCAAAGGACACAGAGGAAAAACTTTAACATCTGAAAGTTAAAGAGCTTCATACTGAATTATAAGTGGTCCAAGATAAAATCAAAGAGGAAATCAAAACTTGCCTGAAACAAATGACAATAAAGACACACACGATCAGAAATTATGGGACACAGCAAAAGCAGAATTTATAGGAAAATTTATAGTTTTGCAAGCACACATCAGGTAGGAAGAAGGGGCTTACCTGAGTAATGATGCAGCTCATAGAACTAGAAAGTGCTCAACATGAGGATCCAAAAGGAGACAGAAGGAAATAACAAATCTGAGAGCAGTAATCAACGAAGTGGAAACCCAAAAAAACAATCCAAAAAATCAATGAACGCAGAAGTTGGTTCTTTGAAAAAATAAAGAAGATTGATGAAGCACTGGCAAAACTAACAAAGAGAGAGAGAGAGAGAGACTTGATAACTCGTATTAGGAATGAAAAGGAGCGATCACTACTGATATGGCAGAGACTCAAAAGGTATTCAGAAACTACTTTGAGACTCTATGCCACTAACAATGAGAACCTGGAAGAAATGGATGAATTCTTGAACTTTTATAACCTCCACGGTTGAATAAAGAGGATGTAGCATATGTAAACACCCCCATCACTATTGAGGAAATTGAAAAGGTAATCAAAGGTCTGCCCAAAAACAAAAGCCCAGGCCCAGATGGATTCACTAATGAATTCTTTCAAACCTTCCAAGAGGAACTACTACCAATCCTGGCAAGACTCTTTCATGAAATCGAAAAAACAGAAACACTTCCAAATACCTTTTATGAAGCCAACATCACCTTGATACCTAAACTAGACAGAGATGCTATGATAAAAGAAGATTACAGACCAATATCGCTGATGAATGCAGATGCAAAGATCCTCAATAAAATCCTGACAATAAGATTCAATGTCTTATTAAGAAGATCATCCACTAAGATCAAGTAGGTTTCATCCCAGGAATGCAAGGATGGTTTAACATCCATAAATCTAGCAGCATAATGCACAACATCAACAAATAGAAAAATAAAAATCACATGATCATATCGATAGATGCAGAGAAAGCATTTGATAAGGTTCAACACTCATTCTTGATCAAAACTCTCAGCAAGATGGGAATGAAAGGAACCTTTCTCAATATAGTTAAGGCCATCTACCACAAACCAGTGGCAAATATTATCCTCAATGGAGAAAAACTAAAAGCCTTCCCTCTAAATTCTGGCACAAGACAAGACTGTCCTCTCTTACCACTCCTAGTCAACATAGCACTGGAAGTACTCACTATAGTGATTAGGCAAGAAAAAGATATCAAGGGAATCCAGATAGGAAATGAAGAATCAAGCTCTCTCTGTTTGCAGATGACATGATACTCTACTTAGAAAACCCTAAAGACTGTACCAAAAAGTGTCTAGAAACAATAGACTTATAGAGCAAGGTGGCAGGTTACAAAATTAACACACAAAAAATCCTTTCTATACACCAATAGTAATAAGGAAGAATTGGACATTAAGAAAATAACCCCATTTGGTTTGGCAGGCCCCTGCCATGCCGGAGGAGGCCTGCTTAACCAGGCCTAGGGGGGGTGCGGGACAGGAGCGACCCCAGTACCCCACTGCCGCCTTGCTCCAGATCTCCACGGCTTTCCTGGGCCACTTGCCTGGGCAAGCCCCTGAGGTGGGACCTCTGTTGGGGCTCGAAGGTACCCTGGGCTTTTCCCCCATTCCCCACCAGGCCTCTTAGGGTGGTCTGGGTAGGGTCGCTGAACTTCCAGCCTCCAGCAACATGATGGAAGGGAAGAGTCCCTTTCTGGGCGCTGGGAGTTTCAGCAGCATGGGGTTTGGCAGGCCCCTGCCATGCTGGAGGAGGCCTGCTTAACCAGGCCTGGGGGGGTGTGGGACGGGGGCGACCCCAGCACCCCCTCTACAGCGTTGTTCTCGATGAGCTACTCATTTTTACTAAGGCAGTCTCTGGCAAGAACCTATGAGTTTACATGTTCAAAACCGCCCCCGCGCCCACAATACATATTAATAATATATCCCATTTTTTAAGGTATGTATTGTGTATGTATAAAGTTCATCTGGTATTCTGCCCTTTTGCACACCCCTGTAAAGCTCATTTTCACTTTTTAACTCTATCACCCCAAACTTCAGTACTCCCCATTTACCCTTTTCAACTTCTATACTGCACATTACTCATCACACACCAACATGGTTCACTGGATTTAACAACCCCCAACTATTTCAAAAGACATAAAATGTACACAAATGGCTTTGAATATTTTCCATCTTTTTTCTTTGACAGCAAACTCGTACTAAATATTCTCTTAAATAGTGAAGATTTTCCCCACTTTTTATTTATTTATTCTTCTCTTTGTGAACTTTTCAACAAGAATTATTCGGTGAAAGAATCCCTCAGTTTAATTCTTATGTATAACTATGTCATGGGGAGTTTTATATATGTTCTTGCATCCCCCATATGGGCCTATAAAGCCATGTGGCATTGTTTCTTGTTTGCATAGGCATATCAAAATAGGAAATACCTACACACAAATAAATTCTTATCTAATAGAAATTGGAACACCCAAATCTTGTAGTGCAATGGGACCTTACACCCTGAAATTGGCATAATGACCTGGCACAGGTCTCAGTAAAATGGGCATTCTCCATTCACCCCTGAACCAGGGAAAGTATCTAGGACACATCCAAGGTTTTTTATAACAACACCTGGAAGCAATCTTCTACCAGGGAAGACCCTGCCGCTGCTCTGACATCAATCTACTCACAAGAGACTTCCCTTAACGCTGAGAAAACTTAAGAACATCAATGACCTGCATACTGGACAGGGCTTTCTGCATTGCCCTTTAATTGTAAGGTGAAACGAAAGGACACTCTGCACCATCCTAACTGCAATATAGGATATGCAGATTCCAGGATCTTTAACACAGAAACATGATACCAACAACAAAGACAGCATGGAAAATAAAATTGTGTTGGCACTACAGACAACGACTTGGATTGGGCAATCTAGTTTGCCTGGAGCCTAGAGCTGGTCTTATGCCAGGAAACTTCAGGGGTTTAGTCCCCTTGTATTTAGGCTGAGGATTTTCCTTTCCATGTCCCCCATATTTTGGTAGGCCGGTGCAAACAAGTATTGCCACTCTAATGCCATTCTTACTGTGCTCCTTTGACTCTTATCCTTAAAAAGAAACACCCACTTTTGAGGCTAACTTAAACTAATATGCATATGCATGGAAATGTAAAGAAGTACTATGCCTTCAATATTTAAGGAGTTACATAAGTTTTATGGCTTTAGAATGCTTGATATGCTGCTAGGAAATATATACCACAGTCTGGGGAATTGAGTGACAAAGTAATTATACATGGGTTCTGTTTTACTTTTCTTAATATTCTTTGGTTGAAACTTCAATGTTAAGTTATCAGCAAGAGGACTTATGTGAATTCTGCTTATGGGTGATTGTCCTTCCACTGTAACTTTACCTTGTCCTCTTTCTTTGCATCTTTGTTCTCATATTTAAAAATAAAACAATTTAAAAAAAGAAAAGAAAAGAACCCCATTCACAATAGTGCCACACAAACTCAAATATCTTGGAATCAACTTGACTAAAAATGTGAAGGAC
>PVKC010042256.1:0-11991 GCA_004027635.1 Crocidura indochinensis
GTGGGAGAAACTATTCACCCAATACCCATCAGATAAGTGGCTAATCTCCAAAATATACAAGTCACTAACAGAACTTCACAAGAAAAAAACATCTAATCCCATCAGAAAATGGGGAGAAGAAATGAAGAGAAACTTTAAGAAAGAAGAAATACAAATGGCCAAAAGACACATGAAAAAATGCTTCACATCACTAGTCATCAGGGAGATGCAAATCAAAACAACTATGAGGTAACACCTCACATCACAGAGAATGGCATACATCACAAAGAATGAGAACAAACAGTGTTGGCGGGGATGTAGAGAGAAAGGAACTCATCCACTGCTGGTGGGAATGCCGTATAGTTCAACCTTTATGGAAAGCAATATGGAGATTCCTCCAGAAATTAGAAATCGAGCTCCCATATGATGCAGCTATACCACTCCTAGAAATATACCCAAGGAACACAAAAATACAATACAAAAACCCCTTCCTTACACCTATATTCATTGCAGCACTATTTAACATAGCAAGACTTTGAAAACAAACAAGATGCCCTTCAACAGACGAATGCCTAAAGAAGCTGTGGTACATATACACAATGGAATATTATGCAGCTGTCAGGAGAGATGAAGTCATGAAATTTTCCTACCCATGGATGTACATGGAATCTCTCATGCTGATTGAAATAAGTCAGAGAGAGAGAAAAATGTAGAATGGTATCACTCATCTATGGGTTTTAAGGAAAATGAAAGACATTCGTGCAATAATAGTCATTTTCAGACACAAAAGAGTAAGAGCTGGAAGTTCCAGCTCACCCCAGGAAGCTCACCACAAAAAGTGGTGAGCTTAGTTAGAGAAATAACTACATTTTGAACTGTCCTAAAAATGAGAACCTATGAGGGAAATGGAGAGCCTTTCTAGAGTACAGGCGGCGGGTGGTTGGGGAGGAGGGAGATTTGGGACATGGTGATGGGAACATTGCACTGGTGATGGGTGGTGTTCTATACATGACTGAAACCCAAACACAATTATGTATGTAACCAATGTGTTAAAATAAAAAATACAAAAAAATAAAAAAATTTAAAAAAAGAGTGTGATGCTTATACAGAACAGACAACCGTGCCCAGAATTAGTTTATTATAAAAACAAACTCAACACACTAAAAATCAATTACTGAAAACCAATGGAGAAGAAATATTTCTTTACAGTATATGGGAAAGAAGATTTACTATTTGGAAACAATTTAAGCAAATCCTCACCTTAAATCAAATTCCAAGGTAAATTTTAAATGGATTAAAGAGCTAAATGCAAAATATCAAAGCTGTGAAAACTTTGTGAAGACATGTGTAAATGGATATTTAGATTATCTTGGTGTTTTTAGAATATGAATATATTAAGATTTATAAGACCTAAAATTGAATCAAGAATATCTAAATGGCAAAAGATTTTCTGTATCGGGTCTCTGCCCACTTTGTTTCCTCTAGGCAAAAATCACTGACATGAGACATAAATTTTCAAAGTTATTGTTAATTTCATACTCCAAAAAGTGATTGTGATTAAAATTTATATTGCTCAAAATATATGAGGTGCTATTTCCTTTTAATAATTAATATGGATGATCAGAATCTAACAATAACTGAATGCTAAAGTATAAAATTTGGCATTTTAAAGTATCAAATAAAGTCAACGTAGGACTCTTATTTTCCTGCTACTGCTATTGTAATAATGACAGATAGGAGCTAGTAACAGTCGTTTGAAAATAGAATATTTCAATTTTTAAAAAAGAAGATACCAGTGAGAATGATTCACATCTAAAGACTATAGCAGAGGCCCCGGAGATAGCATGGAGGTAAGGCATTTGCCTTTCATGCAAAAGGTCATCGGTTCAAATCCCGGTGCCCCATATGGTCCCCCATGCCTGCCAGGAGCAATTTCTGAGCATGGAGCCAGGAGTAACCCCAGAGCACTGCCGGGTGCGACCCAAAAACCAAAAAAAAAAAAAAAACTGTAACAGATATCAAGATCTTTAGCTACAGAGGCATGGATTTATCATCCATGATGAAGCAGAAAGTTTCCAGACACCACCAAAGGACCAAGGGGAGAGTAAAAGAACATGTATGGAGCCTGTAGTTATTCCCATGACAGTATACTTCAAGGGCGAAGAAACCCTGTATCTCTAAGGCTAAGGGAATTCCCTTTCTAATTTCCCAATATTTACCGTTCCTGTGCAAGAAAAAAAAAAGAGAAGCACAAATTAACTTTTTTTTGGTTTTGTTATTGCTATTGTTGTTGTTTGTTGCTTGTTTTTTTTTGCCCTGTGTGTTGTCTATTTTTGTGCTTTGTTTTGTTTTTATTTCAGGATTGTGGCTATTGTGTGGTTGGTGTCTTTATTGTTGTTGTGCTTTTCGAGTTCTTGTTGATTTTTGTCAACTTCAATATCTCTAATTATTTTTTTATTTTTAGTTATGAGAACAAAGATATAAAGAATGAGGACAAGGTAAAGTTACAGTGGAAGAACAATCACACATAAACAGAATTCTCAGTAGTCCCATTGCTGATATCTTAACTTTGAACTTTCAGCCAAAGAACATTAAGAAAAATAAAAAAGAACCCATGTATAATTACTTTGTACCTCAAGTCCCCAGATTGTACTACATAATATTTCTTAGCAGCACACAAAGCAATCTAAAGACATAAAACTTATGAAACTCCTTAAACATTGAAGGCAACGTACTTTTTTACATTTCCATGCACATGCATATTAGTTTAAGTGAACCTCAAAAGTTTAAGTGGGTTATTTTTCTTAAGGATTAGATTCGAAGGAGCACAATAAAAACGGTGTTAGTGTGGCAATTATTGTTTGCATAGGCCCACCGAAATATGTGGGCATGGAAAGGAAAAGTCTTGGCCTAAATACAAGGAGACCTATCTCTGAAGTTTCCTGGCATAAGACCAATTCTAGGCTCCAGGCAAACTAGATTGCCCAATTCTAGTTGCTGTCTGTAGTGCCAACACACTTTTATTTTTCACACAATCTCTGTTGTTGGTATCATGTTTCTGTATTAAAGATCCTGTAATCTGCATAGCCTATATTGCAGTCAGGATGGTGCAGAGCGTCCTCTCTTTTCACCTCCCAATTAAAGGACAATGCAGAGAACCCTGTCCTGTAAGCAGGTCGTTGTTGTTGTCTTCTTAGTGCTAAGGGAAGTCTCTTTAGAGCAGGTTGATGTCAGAGCCATAGTAGGATCTTCCCTACTTGTTTGATTAAAAAAAACATTTAGTATTGTTATGTTTTTCTTCCTTTTTCCTTTTCTTCTCTTAAATTAATATTTATAGCCTCTAAAAGGACTCCTCCCATTTCTTGCTTGTTTGATTTTTGCCACATTTTATATTTTTTCCTTCAAACTGAACCACATAATTTGAACCATCTTGTTCTTCCTCACAAATTGAGGGAAAATAATGGAGTGTACCAAGACCAGACACTCTTATAAACATTAAGTAGAAATAAAAAAAAATAATCAGACTTAAACACCAAATCCAAAGCCATCGACAACAGAATTGACACCCAATATAGAGCATGCTAGACAAAGAGGCACCACTTATACTAGTAACTCGGATGGGGGGAGGTAAATGAGGGGGATTTGGGATGCATGCTGGGAACAGGGATGGAGGAAGGACAACATTGACGATGGAAATACCCCTGATTCAATGTCACTATGTACCTAAAATTACTGTAAAAACAGAAAACTGAACACATCAACAATGTTGGAACAACCTCTAGAACCTTAAAGATTCTACCCTAGGCCTTGTCCTAGGACATGTGCATATACCGAGATTGCTTTCTGCAGTGACCTGATTTTCTCATCCACAACTGAGAGGAAAGTTTCCTGACACCTCCACAACAATAAAAACAAGCAAACAAAACCCCTGGGATACGGCAATGAGAAAGTATGGACTCAGTGGTTGTTTCCATGACAATATGCTCCAGGAATGGAGAAACCCTGAATCCATTAGGCCATGGAAATTTCCTTAATTCCCCAATACTTACTGTGCTTATACAAAAAAAGTGAATAACATCAAACCCTGCCACTCCATTATTCCTTTTTCTGGTTTTGTTTTGTTTTATTTATTTATTTATTTATTTTTATCTGTTTTTGATATTATTTTCCTTCTCTTTTTCTTCCACTTTTTTTCACTCTTGTGGATATTATTTGTTGATTTTTAAATTTCATTTACTTTTAGCAGTTGATACTAAATTTTCCCTTCTCCTTTTCTTAACCTTTTTATCTCAAACAGAATAGCAAAACTTGAAGCATTCAGACTCATAAATTGAGGGGAGAAAAGGATGTTACCAGGGCCAGTCATATGACCATGCAGTGTAAATAAAAAATGATCAGACTGGAACACCAAACAGAATAGATACCCAACCTACAACATGCTGTTAAATGGAGACCAGTTACACTAGTATTCTGAGGGGGGGAGAGGAGAGCAAAGAAGGGAGATATGGGAGACATGCTGGGAGCAGGAGTGATGGGAGGACAACATTGGTGGTGGGAATGCCCTTCATTCATTGTCACTATGTACCGTAAATAATTCTGTGTAATGAACTTCAGTCACAATAAAAATTAAAAAAAATAAAAATAAAAATAAAATACTGTGAAAGATTTGTAATCCACTTTGGTCAAAATAAAAATTAATAGAAGACTTGAACAATAAGTGGTAGATGTAAATATTTTCAAGAACCTTATCTACTGTTGTTGGAAATGTCATTTTTTACTGTCTATAGAAAATAGAATGAAAATATCTCCAAAGATTAAGGATACGTATTACATTTAACACAGAAATTCCACTTTTTGACCAGCCAACTCCAAAACATGAATTAAAAAAGGTATTTTTGCACTTCTATTCTAATTAGGTTCACAGTAGCCAAAGATTGGAATTAATCTCAACAAGAGATAAGTGGATACATGAGTTATGATATATATGCAAATGTAAAACAGACTTCAATTATAAAAAAGATGAAATCTTGCAGTTCACTGCTATTTAAATGAAACTAAAGTCTATCACAATGAGAAAAATGAGGCAAGGGAAAACTAAATAAACACTTTCCTCTGTGGTGTATAAAGAAACAGAGAAGGTGAATAAATAGGCAAAGTAAACAACCCTAGGAATTTGCCTATAGAACTGAGTTCGATAAACAGTGAGGCAGTGAGGGATAAAAGGAGACATAAACACAGAGGTGGAGGAATGTTGATACCCTGGAGTTGGGTGAAAAATTGTATTCTTGACATTTTGATATAAATGTTATTGTAAACTCTGATGCCTACAGAATTAAAAATATGCATACTACACTGAAGTGTGATTTAGTATTGACATAGTTCCTTTATTATTTGTGTGTCATATATAAACTAAGTACCTTAAAAATTTTTTTTTGGTTTTTGGGTCACACCCGGCAGTGCTCAGGGGTTACTCCTGACTCCATGCTCAGAAATTGCTCCTGGCAGGCATGGGGGACCATATGGGAGACCGGGATTCGAACCGATGACCTTTTGCATGAAAGGCAAACGCCTTACCTCCATGCTATCTCCCGGACCCCAATACCTTAAAATTTTAATTGACTGGTTTATGTGTTCTTTTTCTCCTAAAGCTACTCAAAGTAGCTGAAACACCTATGGTAAGGTAAATCTCTAAATAGTGGGAAAACTATTTTCAGAGAAGTCATACTAACTTTTCCTTTTATGGTAAGTTTTTTCTTGTACCCCATGACAATGTATGTAGACAGAGGTGTTTCTAATTATTACCTAATAATATTAGGTAGATGTTATATTATTTTAGGTGTTATATATTATTAAGGGTGTTATAATTTAAAAGCTTGTGTTATTTTTCAAGTTTTATTTCTAGAATATTCTCAGCCAGTATATCTTTGAATATTTCCTGTTATGTATTTTTCTATTGAAGATCTTCTTTAGAACTTCTCATTATTTTCTTCCAGGAGTAAGATGTTTCGATCTTCCTTTTTTCTGATCAGGGAAAAATTCTAGTACATTAAATATGTTGTTCACCATTGTGTATTGTAATAGTCATCCCATTTATTGATGTTCATATAACTATTATGATGTTTAGATCAGGCGCAAATTTCAAGGACATTGTTTGTTGAGGTCAAAAGATTCCTATTCTGCCCTCATATACACTGTCTATAATTCACTGTAAACAAAAGATAAGAGATACAGAGATAAAGAAATAGAGATAGTACAGTTGTTAAGAACTTGCATGTGCCTTACCTGAGTTTAAGCTACAGTACAGTTTCTGGTCCTCTGAGTCTACCAGAACTGATCCAACCAGGAGGAAGCCCTGAGCAGCATAGTTGGATGCAACCCTAAAACCAAAATAATAACAATGAAACTATCTCACACCAGTTTCCTCTCTACCAGCCTAACCCTCTCTCATTGCCTTGGATATGACATTAAATATACCTGGAATATCATTCTTTTTTTTGTTTGTTTTTGGTTTTTGGGCCACACCTAGTGACGCTCAGGGGTTACTCCTGGCTATGCACTCAGAAGTCGCTCCTGGCAGGCACGGGGGACCATATGGGAACCGGGGGATCGAACCGTGGTCCGTCCTAGGCAAGGCAGCAGGCACCTTACCTCCTGCGCCACCTCCCGGTTCCCTGGAATATCATTCTTAATCTTCAGATCTCAAGACAAGCCCTCAATCTTCCCCTGTAAGTCATTGTTCCCTTTTAATTCTTAACTGTCATTTTTATTTAATATAAACTATAACTATACTTCATGGGAAAGGGTATTTGTTTCATTTGGGATTTGTCATTTGCAAGTAGCCTGCAATTCTCTTGAATGCAGTGATCACGTCAATTTAATTAGTATTTCCACTAGGAAAATGTAAGCTAATAAATCAATAGAAAAATGAACAAAAAGCTTGACCTTTCCTAAAAACTGACTGTTTTTAGCAATTATCTCCTGAATTACAAAGAAGATTTAACTTTTCTTTTTATGGTTTTCAATTATCTACATTTTTAACAATGCAAAAATAAGCAAACCAGATGTATTACTATCTCTATGGTTTCCTAGATAATGAATGTTATTCATTTTGGCATAATTTACATCTCTGAAAATCTATGGATGACTAGTCTCACAAAACAGTCATGTCAAATTAATTGTCTTTCATTTTGAATAGATTCAGCAGCAAAATATTCCATTTCTTTCAGATATCTTTAAAACACCACATTGAATTTTTTATTCTCAATGGAAATGGAAATATTAGGTATATAATAATATACTGTTAGACACTTGTTTGTGATATTATTGCTGTTGTTTATTACTCTTTTAATGTGATTACTTTTGCTGTAAAATTGCATTAACTATGTGGGTCCACAGTACTAAAAAGTTAGCAATAAAAACGCAAAGTTCACCCAAAACGTTTTCTCTCCACATTCACAGAGAAAAAAATTGAATAGATTTTTTGTTTGTTTGAGGGCCATTACCAGCGGTGCTCTGGATTGCTCCTCCTAGTCCCAAGCTCAGAGAATCACTCTTGATTGGAAAGTGCCTTGCTCATTGTATTATCTTTTACTCTTAGCTTGTATAAAGACTTTTAAAATCCAAACTAGATACCTCTGTATTTCACATTTAAGAAAGGAGGTACCAATCTGGGATTCAAGCTACAGCCTGGCCCAACAAAACAATAAATATTCATCTACAACATCACTATCTTGAAATTCCAAGGTTGTTGCCATTTATGGTGTGCTCTCCCCTACTCAGGATCTGGGCCAATAAATGTGTTTTTGTTCTTGAGTCAAGGGCAAAAACTCACCAGACATAGTTTTTTTTTCTGCTGGCACATTGTAGAGGAATTTGATAATTATATTTAATTATAATCAATGAATCATCATTTTTTATTTAAACTCGGAGGGCCAAACTGATTCAAAGCTACACCAGATATTCCCATATATTTATAAACAAAGATTCTAAACATAGATTTTGATACAGTACATGTGAAGCAAACCCTAAAGAAAGACTTTGAACAAGCTCTCAGGTGACCTACATTAGTCTGGTCTATTGACCACACCTAAAGAAACAGTGCTCTATAACATTAGCTATGATCAAAATCATTTACACACAGAATTTTTTCAGTTATGATACTATAATGAAGTTTGATGGACAAAATAAAAGATTATATATCATTCTAGATTTAAAAAGTATATAGAAGACATTTATGTATTTCAAATCTACTTTCAGAGCAAGCAGATGAGTAAAATACTAATACAAAAAGTCTTCATAGAAATCTGAGCTGTCAATTGTTCCATCTCTACCTGACCCATGGAGATTATAAGTGGCAGGGGATTCTTAGAATAGAAGTCTTGGACAGGCATTAAAATTATGTCCAATGTGAACCCATTGTTCGTAATTTGAATATTTGACACTATTTCTGGTTTCATTTTAACAAGAACCCTGAAGGGACAAGAATGCATACTACTAAAAATTAATCACATCTGTAACAGATTATTAATGAAACTGACTGAGCCAGATCTGTAAAGAGATTATACAAACCAAAGCTAGATGGGATGTACAACAGTTTAAAGGAAATGTGCATGTATATTTAATGATCATAGGAGCTCCATGAGCCATGAAATTGTGACTGCTCTTAATCATTGAATCGGTTTTCAGAGAGCTTTACGAAGTTTCAGTGTAATTTCCATTGCCTTTCTGCTAAACTTATCATTTCTAGTCAGGCCAATTTTAAATTCACTACAATCAATATTCTATTCTCTTCACTCTTCTATGTGACCACTTTTTAAGCTTGTTTGACTCACCCTTCTTGCTATGATTGAGATGTAGGACGCTGGTTTTCATTTTGAGATCTAATCTCAAATGTTCTGTTTGATTTGCAAAAAAGCTTTTAAACTTTCCCCACAATTAGAGCATGTTTTCTTGGGCTCAGATTTCAAATACTCGTTTTTTTATGATTTTATGATTTTATATATCTCACATATATAGGGGGAAATGTATCACCTTTTAAATCTTTGTTAAAAATAGTTGCCTTGGGGCCGGGCAGTGGCGCTGGAGATAAGGTGCCTATGCTAACCTAGGACGGACCCCGGTTCGATCCCCCGGTTCCCCATATGGTCCCCCGTGCCTGCCAGGAGCGACTTCTGAGCGAATAGCCAGGAGTAACCCCTGAGCGTCACCGGGTGTGACCGAAAAACCAAAAAAAAAAAATAGTTGCCTTGTATTTATTATCAAGTCCTGTGCTGATTCACACTGGTGTGATAGTCTACTCATCATATGGTATACTAGGGCAAGTGGAAATTCTTTACTACTCTCTCAAAATTATTATATGCTCAATAAATCAAAAGCCTCAGCACACCCATGTATAGGAATCTATTATACTTAGTGAAATAAGTCAGAGGGACAGAGATAGACACAGAATAGTATCACTCATATATGGGTTTTTTTTTTTTTTTTGGTTTTTTGGGTCACACCCAGCAGTGCTCAGGGGTTACTCCTGGCTCCATGCTCAGAAATTGCTCCTGGCAGGCACGGGGGACCATATGGGGCACTGGGATTCGAACCGATGACCTTTTGCATGAAAGGCAGACGCCTTGCCTCCATGCTATCTCCCGGGCCCCTATATATGGGTTTTAAGAAAAATTAAAGACATTGCTGTAATAATGCCCAGAGACAATAGAGTTAAGGGTTGAGAGGGCCAGAGGACTGGCTCACAATATGAAGCTCACCACAGAGAGTGATGAATGCTGTTAGGGAAATAACTACACTAACAACTAGCATGATGATGCTAAAGAATGAGAGAAGTAGAATGCCTGTCGCAATACAGGCAGGGGCGGGGGAGGTAGAGGTCATTGGTGGTGGGAATGGTGGGAATGTTGCACTGGTGAAAGGGGGTATTCTGTTTATGACTGAAACCCAACTACGAATATGCTTGTAATCATGATACTTAAAATAAAGATGTAAAAAATAAGATAAATATTCCAGTTTAAAAGAAAAAAAGAAATAAAAAACCTATCTCCATAAAATAATGATTTTTTTTTCATTTTCCTTAATGTATCATTGAGTGGTGGCTGTCTAAAATTTCATTTTATGTGGGAAGACAAAGCTTTCCTACTACCCATCTTTGTCAATTGGGAAAATGGTCTCTATACAGTTTTGCAAGCCTATTTTTGAGAATAGTGTGAAAACTAATTTTATTTGACTATCTGATTAGATAGTATATATTTAAAATATATATTAAAATTCTGCCCTTTTAGTGACATATACCTATGATTTGCTGGGACTTTTCTCAACAATGGTCCTTTTTAAAACTGATTTTAAGATGAGTATGAATTATAAAACTTGTGTTTTAGTGGAGTATGCAGTAAAACATCAAGTATACATGCACATACACACCCCAGTGTAGGACTCTGGTATTACCTGGGGGAAATGACAGACTTTATTCTGTGATAGTGTAGGTTATCTGAATTTCTACGTAAATTTAGTTTGAATTCTAATGATAGTACTAGGTCAACTTACTTATGAAGCTAGATGAACAAATTAAAATGAGGGACCCCTTGTGCAATCTTACTAACACAGAGCCCTAACCCAGATACTGGACTGACTAGGTTTGGACTCTGTACTTGCTACATGGGATTCACACCCATAGAGTACACACAACTGTGCATTACCTAGAATATGGAATCCCAAATGCCAGAATGATAATAGTACCTCTCTTACATTATGAATGCTTTGGGGTTTTATTTGCAGGGGGGACACATCCAGTGACTCTGAAGGATTACTTCTGGCTATGCACTCAGAAATTGCTCCTGGCTTTGGGGACCATATGGGACACTGGGGGATTGAACCATGGTCAGTCCTGGATAAGTAGCGTACAAGGCAAATGCCCTACAACTGGGCCATCACTAAGATCCCGAATGTAATTTTTTTTTGTATTTTTTTTGTTTTTGTTTTTTGTTTTTGGGTCACACCCGGCAGTGCTCAGGGGTTACTCCTGGCTCCATGCTCAGAAACTGCTCCTGGCAGGCACGGGGGCCCATATGGGGCACCGGGATTCAAACTGATGACCTTTTGCATGAAAGGCAAACGCCTTACCTCCATGCTATCTCCCGGGCCCCCCCTTTTTTTTTGTATTTTTAATGTGCAAGGCAAATGCCCTACGACTGCACCATCACTCAGGTTCTGAATGCCTTGTTTTTTGTTTGTTTGTTTTGGGGCCACACCCGGCGGTGATCTGGGGTTACTTGACTATCTGCTCAGAAATAGCTCCTGGCAGGCATGGAGGACCATATGGGATGCCGGGATTCAAACCAACCACATTAGGTCCTGGATCGACTGCTTGCAAGGCAAATGCCACTGTGCTATCTCTCCGGACCCGAATGCCTTATTTTTATGTGCTTTCAAATAAGATTTCTACATCTTCTACAATAAAATTAGAGTGATTATTATTATTATTATTATTTTGGTTTTTGTGCCACACCCGGTGACGCTCAGGGGTTACTCCTGGCTATGCGCTCAGAAGTCGCTCCTGGCAGGCACAGGGGACCATATGGGGAACCGGGGGATCGAACCATGGTCCGTCCTAGGTTAGCGCAGGCAAGGCAGGCACCTTACCTCCAGCACCACCGCCCGGCCCCCAGAGTGATTATTTTTTAAAATGTCAACATGTTGTTTTATTCATAGTTATAAAGATGGTCCTGATTGAGTTTAATTCAGACAATGATAAATGTCCTTCACCAGTGCATATTTCCCACCACTAATATCCCCAGTTTCTTTCCCAGCCTCCACTTGGCCTCTCCCCTGCCTGCCTCTGTGGTAGATATTTTATTTTCTCTTTTTTATTTCTTTTATAGACACTGTGGTTTACAACATTATTACTAAAGGTGTATCACTCATATCACTTGATGTCTTTCAGCACTCAGCTCTTGTCAAGAGTGATCAGTTCCAACTCTCATTGTCTGCTCTCACTGCACTCCCTTACTCTTT
>PVKC010042257.1:0-11998 GCA_004027635.1 Crocidura indochinensis
AAAAAAAAGAGAGAGAAATTGGAAGCAGTAAAATAAAATAAGGTAAAGGTCCTGTCCTTCTAGTACAAGATGACAGTCCACATATTTTGAAGCACCTTCATTCCGAAATAACCTTATGAAAGAATTTTTAAATATATAAAATAACAAATACATATTCATAGCTTAAAAAGTCAAATGGACTTAGTGTAGAACTCACATTATGAAAAATTAAAAAGCTTCTTTGCTCCTAGAGAATAAAAGACTAAGATTAAAATAATGAGGAATAAAATAAGGAGCAGAGATGAATTAAGATGACAATTGAGGAAAAGATTATATTTCCAACTGAATTTAAATTCTAATCAAGATAGAAGAGGCAGAAAAAGTTTCTCTAAGCAAAGGAAAAATTGAATGAAGATGAGAAAATCATGATCGTCTGATAGAATTCATGGAAGAGGTCAACTCCTAGACTCTTCCTGGGTCACTTAGAAAAGGCCAATAAATACTCAGGTTCAAAAGCAAATTTACCAAGAAACAGAAGTCAGGATATTATTAGAATTCTCCTACAGAACTAAAACAGAACACAAAGGAAGTCCACAGTTATTGATATTTGGAAGGAAGGAATGTTGCAAATCTCAGAATTATGTAGTTTGAGAAAAAATCTGCAAGATGTCAAGTTGGACACATTTTGAAGAATTGAAGTTTGCTTTTGCCAATTGAAGAATAAAAGATTTGAGAAGAAACTATGTTATAAAAGACATATAATTACCTTCTATTTAGATCCTGCAGTCATGAATCAACCTGTGTTAGTTATTTTCAGATATATTTATAACCCCTGGAAAAAGTTAGGGCTGGGAAATTTATCTTAGTTCTTATTGATGTCTTTTGTTATTTAATTACTATTACGAACTGCTTTTGGGTGAATATTCAAATTTTGTCTTTTTTTTTTTTTATTTTGCCCCACCTAGGAGATGCTAATGGTATCATGCTGCGCCAGGGACTGAAAATGGGTCTTCTGCATGCAGATTATGTGTGCCTTTGAGACACCTTCCTCGCTTTTGGTTAAGAATAAGGTTCTTTATAAATACAAGGTTCACATAGAATCTCCTATTGCTGAAAACACAAATTTTTCTAGTTTAAAACAGACTGCAAAATGTAAATGACAGTGACATTGTGTTTGGAGAATTGCTAACCCAGAAAGTATTTTTCCTCTGTCTAAAATTGATTTTTTTAAGAAAGAAATCAGCATTAAACTTGCATTGCTTTGACAAAGAGCTTGTTTAAAAATAATAATTTTATGCTCTTTAGCACTCATTTTCAATGACCTGAGTATATATCTTTTTTGGTAATTATGAAAAATGAACAAACTACTGTTGGCAGATATAATCTGTGATTAAGACCCTGATGTAACAGCTTCCAACTAGGACTTGTGAATGACTCCTCTTGGGTTAATTGTACTTAAAATCAGAATATGTAATATAATCTTAACTGTGTTAAATTATGCATAGAAAAAAACTTTAAAGAAATAAAACAGAAAATGAGGATCTCTGGGTGGTGAGATTCTGAATGGTTTTAATTTTCTTTATATATTTGTATATTTAAATAATTTTGTGCAATTAAAATTATATTTTTATTGGCAGAAAAGTAGATGATACTATAAAATCAATATCATGCATATTCTACACCTAGAGAAAATAATGAAGAGGCATGCAATGGTGTTTAATATATAACTAGGTATTTTGGATGTTAGAACTACAGATGCTTTCTCTTTACCTCTCCTCTTTCCTTCTTTTCTTCTTATTTCCCTCCTTCCAAGCAGTATAATGGAAACTCCAAGGCTACACTCAGAACTGCTGTGCAAGTCATGTGATATCTGGGATTGAACCCTTAAATAATTATGACATGTGCCTTGGTCATATGTCTTTTTTCTGCTGGATAAAATACTTTAGTTTAAAAATACATTATTTTATCTTTTTTAATAATTTTTATTTTGACCAAAGTGGATTATAAATCTTTCACTGTAATATTTTGGGTAGATAGTGACATTGAATCAGGGGCATTCTCACCACCAATGTTGTCCTTCCTCCACCCCTGTTCTCAGCATGCATCCCATATCCCATTTCCTTAAAACTCCCCACCCACTATGGCTGCCAGTATAAGTGGTCCCCTCTGTGTCTAGCTTGTTGTAACTTGGGTGTCCATTCTACATTAATTTTTTTCAGAAGCACAAGTGATAGTACAGGTGGGTAGAGAGCTTGCCTTGCACATGACCCACCTAGGCTTGATCCTTGGCATCTTATATGATTTCCCTAGTTTGCAAGGAGTGAGTGGTACATGAGTGCAGAGCCAGAAGTAAGTCCTGAGTATGACTGGTGTGACCCAAAAATTACAATTACTTTTCACCATACAAATGTTAAGGTGGTCCTATATAGAAAACATGTACTTCTATTTTAATTCTTCAAAAGTAGCATTTACTTAAAATAAAATATCTTCTCCATCCTAGAATCTGTGCAAAAACCAAGATCACTAATTACAGAAGAATGACTACAACAACAGCTACTGAACAGAACTTTTCCTGGGACCATAAAGAAAGACTCATCCTAGACTTCGTTTTAGGATCTGTGCAAAAACCAAGATCTCTAATTACAGAAACTGACTTTGACAACCATGACTGAGCAGAACTTTCCTGGCATCTTAAAGAAAGACCTTGGGGTTTGACATTGAACATGTCCGGAGCCTGTAGTCAGTCTCATGAAAGTATGCTTCAAGGGTGGAGACACCCTGTATCTCTTAGCCAAGGGAATTTCCTTTCTAATTTCTCCAATACTTACTGTGTCTATGCAAAAATAACAACAACAAACAAACAAAAACAAACTTGCTGCATCAGCCCCCCTCCTTTTTCTTCTTTTTCTTTTTTTCTTCTTTTAAATTTATATTTATAGCTTCCAGACAGGGGCTCCCTCCTGCTTTCCTTTTTTTAAAAAAACAGAACCATAGAGCATGATTACCTTTTTCAGCGTCACATTTCTATGGCTTCCTACAAATTGAGAAAAAAAAAGTGGTTGGTACCAGGGGCCAAGCAGTCTCAAGAGCATTAAGTGGAAATAAAAAATGATCAGACCTAAGTACCCAGCCCAAAGTCAATGACAATAGAATCAAGAGACCCAAACTACAACAAGCTATATAGTAAAGGGATCTGTTACACTAGTAGTCCAGGGGCAAAGGGTGGAGGTATTAGTTGCATGCTGGAAACAGTAGCAGAGGAAGACCAACACTGGTGATGGGAATTGCCTTAATTCGCTGTCTCTATGTACCTTAAATATAACTGTGGAAGACTTGTAACTGACATTGGTCTCAATAAACATTATTAAAAAAAGTGTCTTGACAAATAACAGATGATCTCACTTCCCTGTGATATATAGCGAAACAAGATAAGGGAATTGAAAAGTATAAAATGAAGGTAAACCTTTAGCCCTAGATTACAAAACGGAGAAGGCAAAGCACAGGAACAAGGGAAGGAGAATAATAAGATGAACTGGATATCTATCCGTCATGTATCAGTCAAAGTATTGAATACTTTGGTGGTGTAATTGTGTATGTTGAAACTATAAATGTCAATACTATTGTAAGCATGTGACCCAAACTATAATAAAAACTTACCAAATAAAAATTTTCCAAGGGTGCAGGGAGCAGCTCTTGAGACATTAGTGGATAGATGCAGACACTGGTGGTGTGTGGAGTTGAAACATTGTATGAATGAACCTCTATTATTAACTGTATTATAAACCATAGTGTCAAAATAAAAACTGGAAATATATACACTCTCCAAAAAAGAAAACAAAAAGCTCTTCAATATAGTCTCACAAAGAGATTGTGTTTACAATTGACATTATTTATCCAAATACTAAAATTTACTACTAAAAATTTTAATAAACATAACTTTAAAAATAGCTGTAATAAATTAATACTTGTAGGTATAATTATTTCAATGAAATAAAGACCTGGTTTTTTGATTAAACTGCACTTTTTTTTTTAGAAGAAAATGCTTCTGAGTTGACTTTATATCCAACTTCAGGAAATGAAGTAGGGATAAATGCACTAGATTTGAGGATTCTAGTGAATTCTTTTCTCTAACCATACTCCTGCAGGTGGTATGGAGAAAGTTAACATATGGAGACTATCTATCCATCATCATTGAAAAAAATAAAATATGGCTTTTTCTTTTCTTTTTTTTGGGTCACACCCAGTAGTGCTCAGAGGTTACTCCTGGCTCCATGCTCAAAAATTGCTCCTGGCAGGCACAGGGGACCATATGGGGCACTGGGATTCGAACCCATGACCTTTTGCATGAAAGGCAAACGCCTTACCTCCATGCTATCTCCCGGGCCCCGGCCTTTTCTTTTCAGTTCCAGGACTGAATCCATGTCTCAGGCATGTAATGCATGTAATGGCTGATTCACATCCTGGTCCAAGGAAAGATAATGATGTTAACTTTATCTCCTTAGAAATTGTTCTCTGTCTGTCTCTGTCTGTCTTTCTATCTGTTCTCTCTCTCTCTCTCTCTCTCTCTCTCTCTCTCTCTCTCTCCTTCTTTTGAGTCACACCCAGCAGTTCAAAGGGGTTGTTCTCAGTTCTGAGATTCAGGTTTTTCCAGGAGGAGTTTGGCGAACCATTCAATATTGAGTACCAAACCTATACTCACACATGCAAATCATATGTTCAACCTGGCGAGTTATTTCTCCTTCTTAGGATTATTTTTATTATTTAAAAGCGTATATATTTTATTGTTAGGATGTTCACCCCCAGGGGTGCTATGTCCCTCACTTTGATCTGTTTTTGCTTTGACAGTGATGTGAAGCACTTTTAAATATTGTGCTATTGCGCTATGATGCAAATTACTTGGTGACCATCTATCTTGAAGGGAAGCACAAAACCCCTAATGCTGTTCTTCCTACTCAGGAAGTTTCAGTACAGGAAAATTGTTGAGTTTCATTGTTGAGTTCCAGTGCAGGAAAATCGATGAAGAGTTCACAGAAAATGAAATCATTACTTCAATTAATTTAGCTAGATAGGGGTTGGAGCAATAGCAAAGCGGCAAACCCTGGACGAATCCTGGTTTGATCCCTGGCATCCCATATGGTCCCTAGAGCCTACCAAGAGCAGCTTCTGAGCCCAGAACCAGGAGTAACCCCTGGCGCTGCAGATATGGCTCCAAAACAAAACAAAACAAAACAACAACAAACTAGCAAAATACAGTTAATTCCCCATACAGTGCTTTTAGATTAAAACCCAAGGAACATTTTCTTCAAAAGGTGTCTCAGACTTTACTTTGCTATATCTGTCTATCTCTAGAATCTAGAGTGAAAAATGTAAAAGAGATCTATGAAGACAAAAGACACCTTTTTTTATGGCAGTGGGCAGGGTACAATGGGATAGGGTGGGGTGAGACTAATATTTCATTTGCAATGGACAGGCATTCAATGGTAAGCTGGGCAGCTTTCATTTTCTTTCTTTTTTAAACTTTTTTAACTTTCATTTTCTAAGCACACCTTAATTCTATGAAAGTATGTTAGCATTTTTAAAAAATGCCCATTTGAGATTGGACATCTGCCTTTTGAGATTTTCTAAATACAATGAAGTATAAATGACTTGCTATCTAGGATCTAAGATATCCTTTTGATGTGCTAAAATTTACCATTTCCACTAGATGGCATTAGAAACTTCTGAAGTCATGAACTAATTACTAGTCACCTTTGTTAGGCTCTAAATTACACCTGAATATTTTAAGAGGTAATTGGCAATTGACTTTTTGATGTTTTTTTAAACTCTTATGCTATACCTGGTAAAGATATTGGTTTTTATATCTCTCTGTCTACCTAAATAGGTTCTGAGATGATCACAGTATCATTCCACATTTTGTATTCCAAGTAAGAGTTTTGAAAGCTGCATGTACCCTCATTCTACTGTAAATCAGAATCAAGTTGTATGACCCCCTTCTATCTTAGCTAGGCCATCAAGGTTTAACTAGATTTAGAGCTAACAGATTATGTATAAAGGGAAAACCAAGACTTTTTTTTTGGGGGGGGGGAAGTGGGGTCATGTTTCAAACATGACCACTTACCACTCAGCCCCTTACCACTCAGTCTGAATTTATCTGCTTCTTCTAATAATTATTATAGGGGAATTGTATTGGTTTTAAAATCAGAAATAAAAATATACAATGATAAGAATGAATATTTGTTCTGGTGTTCCAATAAAGTCTTTGCTTTTTGAGGCATTCTGCCTGGTAAAATCAAGAAACAGTAGGCTTGTGGTAAGTTGTATGCTCTGCATGTGTATCTTTTTCTTTTTTCATGATGGTGTTTCTCTGTGGCTGCCACCACCACAGCTACTGCCTGCTTCCTAGTCTGGCTTTCATCATTTCTTCCTGTTGATTGGTGTCACCTCACATGCTTAGAAAGTCTGCCTGTCTGTTCAGAGTGTGAACACATTCCTCAGAATGCTGATCTGCTCGTTTCACACCAGTGTCAAAATGACTTATTAAATTCAGCACCTCCTGATACTCAGTGGCTGATGTGTTGCTGTCCAAACAGTAAATGACAATAAGCATATGCAGCTGGTGGGCCTAGCAAACTCATTTAATTTGATAAAAATGTCACCGCAACATGCTTTAAATCGCTGTCCTTTTCATCATTGCTAATTGCTAGCTATAGACCTTTTTCCTATGCTTAATACAAGTGTTAGAAGACTGCTCCTTCCAGCCTGATTAAGAATTTAAAAAAATGTAGAATTCCTTTTCAGTGGCAGCATTATTTCATCAAGAGATGGATTTTGCTCTTAATTAGCCAACATGCCACTAGGGAAGCTTCAGAGTCATGGGTGTGAAACTGCCTCAAGCAGGAGATCAATCTAAAGGAAAAAAATGGTGGCTGGGGAATAATTGGCAGTTCCAGTGAACGTGGGCTGGTTATAACAGTGACAATATGTTCCAGTGCAATAGCACAAGTCTCTCTTCCCTTTTCCAACTTGACACATTTCAAACTCAACAAAAGCTGAACAATCTATTCGACCGTTATTTGTTTATTGGTATATTTTTGTAACCTACTGCTTCATTGAAGTTTTCTCAGGTATTGGTTGACAATCTGGACATTTCTCTTGAATGGATTAGGGGATTAAGAAGGAATATGAATCCTAAAAATAATAGCCTTTCCTAGAATGGTGCTTAAAAAAGATCTAAAATTGATGCACTACACCTACCTCCAAATAGGCAAACATGAACTCATTTGTTAAATTTAAATATTGATTAAACACACACAAACACAACCATATATGCCTTATTGAATTCAATCTTTTTCAAAATGATGTCTATGAAGTTGAATAAAAATGAATCCCATTAACACAGTGATAGCACAGCAGTGGGACATTTGCCTTGCACGTTGCTGACTCAGGGTGGACCTGGGTTCCCCAGTGTCACATATGGTTCCTCCAAGAGAGGAGCGATTCCTGAGTGCATAGCCAGGAGTAACCTTTGAGCATCACTGGGTGTGACCCAAATACCAAAAAAAAAAAAAAAAAAAAAAAAAAAAAAAAAAAAAAGGAATCCAATTAAAATTATTGAATAAAATTAAAAAATAAAACCATCCCCCCTGAGTGAATTGATATTGAAAAAAATGTTTCAAATTCCTTTTTACTTTTACTTTTAAAGTAAAATTTTTGTGTGAAGCCTAATTCCTGAGTTCGAGTGTATTAGCCATCTAAGTCACCAGGCCCCTCTGCCTACCTGCTCACACCTTCTCCCAGTCAGGAAGCTATGTTCAAGCTTTGACCAGTACAAAATGGGTTGAACAAATAGGGAAAATCTGCTCTTTCTCATGGGACTTTATCTTTGGAACTTGGTAGCTTATACCTTTTCTCTTCTGCATTAAATATCATCCTGTATTATTTACTCTTATTTATGTGCTTAATACATTTCTTCAAGTTGATCCTGAAAGAGATTTTGGTGTAAATATTAGATATCTTCTCCAACAGCTACAAATATAGTTTTTCTGCTTTTATTAGACTAACTAGGTAAGAGTCCCTAGAAGACAATTTTTTTGATACTTTTATTTTTTACATCTTTACAAGTTAAGGAGTATATCTCAGCAACCAGATATCCAGAAGAAGTTTTTGCATTTTTTCTTTCTTTTATGTGCTACTGATGCCTTTACCTCTGGCTTGTACAAATCTTTCCTGCCTGGCTTATGGAGACTCTCTATGCTTAAATAGTACAATGCTAAAGAGCAAGACTGGACTTGGCAAGGCCATTGTTTCACTAGTGCAGTTTCCATCAGAAGGGACCAAAAACTCTGTGTCTTAGTTCTCCAGTATATTTGATTTTGGATATGGGTTCATGGTTCACATCTGGTAGATTCATGGCTTGGAGATGCCTTGTAAAGACTCCATTCAGGTTTTCAAACCATCACAAAACCTCTCGAGTCCTAGTGGCAATCATAATTTTGTCTCCCTGCTCATTTCCAAATGTATTTTGAGATAGTTTTCAAAATTTTCTTTTTTTTTTGTTTTGAGGGGGCACACCTGGCAGCACTCAGGGGTTATTCCTGGCTCTATGCTCAGAAATTGCCCCTGGCAGGCTCCGGGTACCATATGGGATGCTGGGATTCGAACCACCATCCTTCTGCCTGGAAGGTAGACGCCTTACCTCCAGGCTATCTCTCCAGTCCCAGTTTTAAAAATGTTCAATTCAAGAAGGTAAATTATACATTTTGAATTCTGAGTTTTGGCCTCAATTTAGCCCTGAAACTCACTGATTAGCAATGATTATTATAAGATTTAAATTATTTTATGAAAGAAGCTTGAAGTTTATTTTTATTAGCTTAATAAAATAAGTTTTCTTTTCTCATGCGAAAGCAATTATGAATATAGTCTCTTCTAAAATATTAAATATTAAGTCCCATTCACTCTTCTTATGCCACCCCAGGCCTGCTCTAAAAGAGAACCAATAACATGCCTGGACCTAAGCATGTTGGCCTGTGAGTCTGAGACAATCATCTTGTGCTGTTTTGTGTTTTTTTGTTTATTTTTTATACCAATGTGAATAGCATAACCCTATGTATGCCATTCTAGATCTCTCTCTCTCTCTCTCTCTCTCTCTCTCTCTCTCTCTCTGTCTCTCTCTTGGTCACACCCTGCAGTGCTCAGGGGTCACTCCTGGCTCTACACTCAGATACCGCTCCTGGCAGGTTTGGGGATGGGGGTGGGGAGGGGAACCATATGGGATGCCGGTATTCAAACCACTGTCCTTCTGCATGCAAGGCAAATGCCTTACTTCCATGCTATCTCTCCAGTCCTAGAACTTTCTCTTTTAACTGAATAAAGCATCAAAGAGCTAATCAACCTGTTGTTTGAAGAGTTCTACGGGCTTCCATGAAATGAAAGAAGCTTAGTTTGCTTAGCACATTCTCTTCATTTTGTAGTTTATAAAACAGAGACACAGAAAATTAAACTCATTTCTAAAAGATTTTCCAGCTGGTAAGTGCTGTGTATGGGCAAAAGCCCAGGCGAGATTAATTTTCCAACATGTGTGGAGCTGTATCATTGAGTTTCCCGTCAGAGGCTGTCTTCTTTCTCTCTTTTCTGCACTTTGGTTTCATCTATTTCTCTCTTGTGTCGTTGTTTCCACTTTTTTTTTTGTTGTTTTTGGGTTACACCCGGTAGTGCTCAGGGTTATTCCAGGCTCTGTGTTCAGAAATTACTCCTGGCAGACTCGGGGGACCATATGAAATATGTGTGTGGGGTCAAATCTAGGTCAACTTCGTGCAAGGCAAACACCCTAGCCACTGTGCTATTGCTCAGGCCCCTTTCTACTTTTGAGTGTCCCAATTCATGGGGTCAGATCTGCACCAACCTTAAAAGTTCTTCTCCCCTTTTTTGTCTTTTGGATGTGCAGTGCTTGGAGGCTACTCCTAGCTCTGTACCTGGTGATGCTCAGGGTGATGATCCCTGTGTACAATGTGTTCTCAGATCAGGACAAACACTTTGAAAAATACATTTCACAGGCACCAAACTCAGCATTTTAATGTTAATTTGTTTTGCTAATCAGTTTTGTTAAGTAATTATCCTACAAAAATGTTTTGTAAGTTTATTTTTCTTTTTGTCATTTTCCTTTTGAGTCGCACCCAATTGTGCTCAAGACTTATTCTGGACCATTGTAATTCCAGGATTCAAACTGGCTTGGCTGTAAGTCAAGTGCCTTAACCTTTGTTCTTTGTTCTCTCTCTCTCTCTCCCTCTCTCTCTCTCTCTCTTCCTCTTTCTCACTCTCTCTCTATGTATATATATCCCTCTCTCTCTCTGTCTCTTTGTTCTTTCCTATTTTCCATAAGGAAATATGTAGGAGGGTTGTAGACATGACTGCCTGGGAGAAATTCTACCCTCTAAATTGTGAATATGGCAAGCATGGTGGTTCTAGACAAATGTTCCTGGCAGCCTTGTGTGTGGATGGGAGTTTCTGTTTTTGAAATGGTTGCCACATCAGACTGGGAGGATAGGCTCAGTTCTCAGTTGCTTTATACATGAAGAACTTTATCCTCCTCCAAAGACTTTCCTAATATTTGGGCCTCCGTGGCTAATTCTAAAGATTCGTTGTTGAGAAAACAATCTTTTTAGTAGAACAATTTGAGAAGCCATGAGCAAGCACTAATGGAAAAAACTAGCTCAGGATAAAAAAAACACAAAAGAGCTGTTGTTAAAATAAAGTCCTCTTTGTAAATTCTATTTTTCCCATGGAAGGAACTAATTTTTGTATCTCAGTACTAAGATTTAGAACTCACATAGAGTGTATTTGAACATAAAATTTTAAAGCCACTGTTGCCCCGGCTATGTGCTACAGACCCCCCCCCCCCCCATTGGCCACCTGGTTAGTTTTCTGAGAATTTGTGCCGGAAAGGTTTACAATGGCTGGCTCCTGGTTTGATGTCATATCGATAAATTATGATGCTTTAAACAGATGTGATCTCACAGTGTGGAATCCTTCAGGGGAAAGCTCGTGAAAAGGTTTCTTTCCCCCTTTGGTTTCATTGTAGTTTTGTTGTTTGGAGGTTTTATGTTGTTCATTTAGTTTCCTGGCTATTGGGGTTTTATAGTCGTATTTCCTTTGTTTAATATAATTTCCTTTTTTCTTTTAGCTATTTTTGTTAGGGTGCCCAGAGGCTTCAGTTATGAGTGGCTGTAAAGTAAAATATATTATGATTATTACAATGATAAAGTATAAGCTTTTAAGAGTCAGCTTATATTGACCCATATATTCTTGTTCTCCCTCTCTCCAAGATGTACACAGAGGCACATTGGAGATGCAATTGGCAATGGCTGCTAGTTTAAAAACAGAAGTTGAGAAGAGCAAAGCAGAATGTACAGCCCAAGAGTATCAAACTGGAGAGGCTCCCAGTGGATGTGAGACTGGAAACCTTTAGCTGCCTCTAATATACTGTGTGAAGTGGCGGAAGATGTGGGCACCTGAGCTTGTTTACTTCCAACTTTTTCAAGTTCATTAACTCCCTGGGATTTTAGTATTCTTATCTGTGCATTGGGAGGGGTTGTGCGCTTCATCCTGAGGGGATTGTGAGTATGGAATGAGATAACCTGTACAGAGGCACCAATCCTGACCTGCTGGCACAGAGTAGGTGATCGTAAATGTGAACTGATGTGATCTATGACTGCTCCCTCAGTTTTCTCACAGTAACTGGTCTAGGCTGCTCTGACTGCTTGAGATAGGTCAGTGTTCCCCAGGCATTAAGGTTGTTTTTGTCTTTGCTCCCTTGATAATTGGGTTCCTTGTGCTACCTACTCCCTTCTAGTAACAATCCCTAGTCTCCAGTTGACATAACCTTGCTCCTGTTAGCTGTCATGATTGGGAAGTTTTCTGTGTGTGAGGAAAGAATGATTTCTGGATACTATTCTTTCAAATAGTGTTACCAATATAATAGGTTTTTTTTTTCCACAAAACTTCATAATAACAGCTTTACTTT
>PVKC010042258.1:0-11993 GCA_004027635.1 Crocidura indochinensis
AAGAGTATGAATATAAATAGGTATAAGTTAGATGTGTGACTGCAATTGCTTCTAATATTGTTTTAAATTCCTTTGGATGAATATGTCAAGGATAATTTTTGTTTCTATACTTCTATATTTGAAAAATAGTCAGACACTGATTATGGTTACTGTTGATAAAAAATCTTCTTAAGTTGTTACATGCTATACGCTTTCATCCTTATTTCTTTTTGTTTGTTTGTTTGTTTTGGGCCACACCCAGTGACGCTCAGGGGTTACTCCTGGCTATGCGCTCAGAAGTTACCCCTGGCTGGCCTGGGGGACCATATGGGGCACGGGGGATTGAACCGCGGTCCGTCCAAGGCTAGCGCGGTAAGGCAAGCACCTTACCTTCAGCGCCACTGCCCGGCCCCTCATCCTTATTTCTTAATTCTCTAAACTAAAATGAAACAAGTCTGTGTATATTTGAGAATGATTATGTAAAAACTAGTAAAATGATGCTAACCATTGTTCATTTATGCTAATCTGGCATCATTAAAAACAAAAATAAAAAAACATATTTAATAGATTTGATCCTCTGCAACTAAAAGCTATTTTATTGTTTTATTTTTCAGAATATAAAAATAAAATAAAACATGTCTGATTAAAATTTTTACTATGTGATTGATGTTAATAATAGAGAACTTAAATATTTTCACCAGGGATAGCATTCACATTTTATGATAATGTAACTTACTACTTCAAATGTATTAATCAGCATATTTAAATTTATCTTGACATTCCTTATTTTCTAAACTAAAAACCTAGTCAGCCTAGAAATGCGCATATGACTATAATCACCATATAAATAATTACCAATACTGAACTTATTATTACCCACTGTGAAATGTTTAATTTACATTTTTATGGTTTTAAACTAGTAATGTACAACTTTGATTATTAGCAAACTATGATTGCCTGAGTGCCACTTATGAGCTTGATTTGGTTTCTAGATAAGATGTTCAGTAATCACCTAACATATTCACAAAAACAATGACTGGGTCTCAAAGAAAAATAATATGTGTAGAATATCATGTAAATATCTTCACACTGATAGCAAATAAGCTATAACTCTTGTTATAGTGAACTCATTTGCTTTAAAATGTGCATGTTTTCTTTTTAAAGAAAACAGGCATCTAATATAGTAATAATAGTGTAAGAAATTTATTTAAAAATTAGAAATAGGCAAATGAGAGGGTTTTTTTTGGTTTGTTCTTGTTATAGAACTAGAACAACTAGACTTGGTTTACTATTGGCTAGATAATTTTGAGCACTATAAGAATTGGGATAAATTTAATTTTTTTCCTAGTAGAGATGTAAATAAGATCTTTCAATGAAAGAAACACTTTCAAAATATTTTCATTCGGGGCTTTGTTGTGCCCTAACTACTTTCATATTGAATAAAGCAACCTTACCACATATTTTTTTTTCTGGACTGGAGAGACAGTATAATTTTTAGGGCACTTGTCTTGCATGTAGCTAACTAACTGGGTTTGAACCCTGGCATTGTTTCATGTTCCTTGCATTCCTACAGCAGTGATTCCTGAGTGCACTATTGGTTATGGTCCAAAATCAAACAAAAAATATATTTTTGCATTTACTTGTTTGTTTGCTTGGGGGGACCACAAGGGCTAATGCAAATTTAGTGCTCATGCCAGATCCTTAAGTGCTCCATGGATCACATCAGACTAGGAAGTAAACAGAGACCTCTTGTTAGAAAAATATGTGCTCTATTCACTTGAATTATCTTCCAGCTTCCCCAAATATTTATTTTTAAATCTCCTTACATTGGGGCCAGAGTGGTGGCACAAGCGGTAAGGCGTTGGCCTTGCCCGAGCTAACCTAGGACAGACCAAAGTTATATTCCCCAGCATCCTATATGTTCCCCCCCCCCCCCACACACACACACCCAAGCCAGGAGCGATTTCTCAGTGCCTAAGTCAGGAGTAACCCCTGATCATCACCAAAAACCAATAAATAAATAAATAAATCACCTTACATATTAGTATCTCAAAAAATGTTTGAGCAAGTTTTAGCATCTTATTCTTCCAGAATAAATTATAAAAGTAACTAAATCTTGGACATGGATTCTTGTATTTGCTTTCATAATTTTTCCTTTTTGAAAAGTATTTGCTGTTAACTAGCAAACCAAACAAACAAGAACTGAATTGGGAACATTCCTGTAGTCTACCTTTTATTTCTGTATTCTACCTTTTATTTCCCTTTCATGGAAATTTTAAATTTATTTTCCATGGTTTTATTATACTTACTAATATTGATTATTTTTTCATTTCATATTTTCTTGTGATTCCCAAATGAATTTATTGTTTAGAGGCCATAGAGAAAACAAAACAAAAAAACAGGTAAGGCACTTGTCTTCCTGTAGCTTAGCCCGTGTGTGTGTGGGGTAGGGGTAGTGGTAAGAGAAGAGGATATAGGATTTATGCTGGGAACCGGGAAAGAGGGAGTTCAGCATTGGTGGTGGGAATGCCCCTGATTCAATATCACTATGTATCTAAAATATTACAGTGAAAGACTTGTAAAAAATAAATGAATAAAGAAATAAATTAAAAAAAAAAACACCTTGAAGCCAGAGTGGTAGCACAGTGGTAATGTGCTTGCCTTGCAAGCAGCTGACGCAGGACCAACCTGGATTTGATTCCTGGTGTCCCATATGTTTCCCTAAGCCATGAGCAATATCTGAGGGCAGAGCCAGGAGTAACCCTGAGCACTGCAAGGTGTGACCCCCAAACCCAAAAACTAAAAAATAAAATAAAAGACTTACCTCGCTATGCTTGGGGATTACTTCTGTGCTCAGGATTTATTCCTGGCAGAATGTGGATTCCAGGGATTAAAGCAGGGTTGTTCCTTTCTCCATAGTATCTCTCCAGCTCAAGACATTTTTTTTTAATTTAAACCCCATAATTTACAAAGTTGCTTATAATATACTTATTTCAGGTATTCAATGTTCCAACACTAATCCCATCACCAACCTGGACTTCCCTCTATTAATATTCAATATTGGTATTAAATACTTATATTCATTTTAAAAGAAATCTAAAGTTTACTGTAAAATTAAAAATATACATCAATTTTCCCTGTGCCATCAGATTCCTATAGGATATTATCAATACCTTTCTTAGAGTTGTAATTTTTTTTATAAAATTACTTAGCAAAGTCATATTCATCCAACATTTATAAATGACATTATTGTTCTATTATGCAGTTTAGATAAATATATAAATTTACATAGCACTTATTATGGTACTATATGGAGTATTTAAACTATCCTAAAAATTCTGTGCTCCACTTAGCTATCTTTCCACTTAGCTACCATTGATATTTTTGCTATTCCCATACTATTGCTTTTCCCAGAGTGTCATATAGTTAGAATCATATAGTATATGGTTTTCTTATTTAGTTCACTCAATAATATGCATTTAAGTTTTCCCTATCTTCTCGTGACAGGCTAATTTATTTTGTTTGTGACATAGTCTAAGTTCTCCAACTGAAGAATAAATATTCTTGTTGCGTACAAGAATACATACAGCAAGCACAAAGTTACTATAAATATTCATGCACAAGTTTTGGGTGGACATGGTGTTTTCAATTCTGTTGTGTAAATTTGAAATAAAATGTATACTAGGTCTTATAGTAATTTTATATTTAGATTTAAAAAACCTCCAAACTTCTCTTTTATGATATATTTTTCATTTTTCATTCCCATCAACAATGAATAAATGAATGAAAATTTCTGTTGCACTAAATCCTTTTCAGCATTTATTAGCATTGTTAGTACTCAGCATTTATTAGACATTGTATTAGAGATGTAATAGTACTTGTTTTTATTTTGTTTGATTATCTCTGATGATAGCTAGTATAGAATCCTGACATTTTTACTTTAAACTTTTTATAATTCCAGCTGTAAGTGTAGTTATATGGAAAAGTTCTTACTTAATAATATCTAAAACATTTAAACATAAAATATATTTTAGACAGGAAAAGAATTATAATTCAATGTTAAGGACCATGAGGACAAAATAACAAGAAAATAGTTAAAATGGAACTTCTGAATTATCGATGGGAGAGAAGGTTCTATTTCATTTTCATGCTTGATATTAACAGTTCGATCACTTATTTCTCTAATATTTTAATTTTTGCAACTTAAGGATCTACAGTCTGCAGTATAGACAGTAGATGCTCCTGAATTCCATAACTAGGGATTGAGACTTGGTGCTGACATGATTTCAGTGCTCTAGTTTTTGAAAATTAGGTGCTTGCTTTATATTCAAATCTCGCCTATTTACTTTATGCCCTAAATCCTCCTGGCATAGGTTTTAGCTCTGTAATAGAAGATGTCTACTATACTCTGGTTCTTTAATGGCTTGATTCTTCTGTTTATTATTTCTTTCCAATTAATTGGAGCAAATCTCGGGAGTCCAACATCTCTTGCTTCTTTTGTTTATCTCTTGCATCTTGTCACTGAACCTTGTGTCTGAATTTTACATTTTATATTATTTTTTGATATGTGATACACATTTTGCCTTCCTATACTCCTTGTTTCAGTTAGTAAGTATTCGTTGGCTATTTTCCCCTGTCACGTGCCTGATAGTCTTTAATGCTTTGGATTATACACTAGGTTTGTGATTTTTTATTCTTCTTTATAAACTGCTCTTGGGTTCCCATCTATATCATATGTATTTGTTCTTTCCTAAAGACTCAAGTTAGGGATTGGAGACATATTCAATAGATAAGGAACTTCTACCTTCAGGGGTTGATGCCTGAATTTATATCCAAGAGTAAGCCCTAAGTGCCACCAGATGTGAGTTTCCACCCCCACCCCAAATTTAAAGAGAATAAAAGATTAGGTTAGTTACACTTTCAGTATCTTATTTTTGAAAAGCCTCTTACCCTACCTACGTTTCTCAGTATCAGTCATGACACCTTTAGGATAAAGGGGAAAACAAATATTTCTCTTCTATTTTCTTCTACTTATATGATGTTTAAATAGTCCTTAAATGAAGATTCATTTGTTACCACACAAATTTGTGACCTGGAAAATTTCACATGGTTGATCAATAACTCAAAGCGTTGCTTTATGCAATGTATAAATTGTGCTACCATCATGTGTTATTTGTAATATGCATTAACAAAAGTTTATTAGAATTATTGCTTTCTTCCAAGTCCTCTGGGATATTTATTAGAAATCACAAACTTTAGAATGCGGAGTTCATGTAGTCCTTTTAGTAAAGTTCTCCAGGTATATTAAAATATTGTAAGTGATGAATAAAGGAATAATTTTCTATCAAACAACTGGAACTAATCATCACCACTGTAGCTAACTTAATTAAATTTTGTAACTGTATATATGGATTTTATTCCTGAACATTGTCTGTGGATAATTTGCCTAATCCATCCTTGTAAATCAGAAAAAAGCACATTAATATATATGATATGATTGCACTATTAAACGTAGGAAACATAAGACATTTGATAGGTACTATTGACCTTTTTCCAAAAACTACCAGTATTATATCACACTCAAGACATGTTAAACTCGACATTTTAATAACAATCCTAATTATATACTGTACTGATTATTTACTAGATATCGATAAGATTTAAGAGTTACATAGTTTTAAATTTTAAGAGAAATCCTGTGCAGTTAATACAACTATCTTCATTTAATATGAAAAACAAATTGAAATAGAGTTACTATATAATGTGCTTAAAACCATAATAACTTAATTAATGGAGCTTTATTTAATCCCTAAATTGCATTAAAAAGGATAGTGCCAATTTATCACACTGAAAAGCTGGAAAGTTGTATAATGCATGATTCAACTTCTCTGAAAAACAGTAGCTAGCAAACCAATCACTGGCTTTCTTGTCTGCATCTCTGTGGCGCTGACCTCCACTTCTTTCCCCATCTTGTTCACTTTTATTCCCATTTCCTGACTATGTCTTCCCTACCCCCACTCTAAAGACCATCCCTAGTGTCCAGAAGGCCTTATGAATTATCTTCAACTGGAAAGAGTTTGTTCTTAGGTCCATTAATACTTTGAGTATTGGCTAATATGCTTGTCTGATCTTGCATTTGAATGCATTTCCCTAATATCGAATTCCCAAATTGTTTTAAATTCTCCATTAGGATCATTTGGTCTTTAAAAATGTATGAAGGGTTGATGCCTTTTGATGGGAGTCTGTCAGTCACTGTCTATGACTGGCATAGGTGTTCTATGATAAGGCTGTGTGCTACTGCTGGCCTTAAGCAGACTCACTGCACAATCTTCAGTGGACAGAGTCATATCTTAACCTGTCTCTCATATAATGCTTTTTTTTTATCAGCTAAGTCAGTTTCTTATTCAGACTGTTTTATTGTCCTTCAGAGCTATGAATTTCTGAGATAAAAGTGAACAAGTGGAAGATTGTAAAGAAAAACATTCTTAAGTATACCCTATCAGTTTTTGAAATGCACACTAAAAATGTGTATGAATCTTGACAAAAAGATGGGAGGGAGAAATAAATTATTTAGACCAGGTTTTAAAAAGACAGTTTTTTCCCAAATAAATATTATTTAGAATAGCGTCTGCTATTAGAATGCATCAAGAACAACACAAGAATAGGGGTACTATTGATTTAGAAGAGTTTGAAAGTCTATTCAAAGACCCAAATGATGGACCATGCTGCGCTACCAGTTACTTCTCTCTTATTTTGAATTATGACTGTAGAGAATCAGACTGGACCAATCGAACAAACTGTGGCATTTGTAAAAAAAATTTTCTTTAAAGAGAAAAAAAAAACACTCCATCTTTCTTTTGACAGCAGTATGAGACCCAAATTTTCCAAGGCCATTCACTACTTCCTATATAAAGCAATCATAGTGGTAGCAATCTGTGTTCATGCTTGCTGAGATAAGTTTACTGATGCCGGGTGTTCAGATTATACTAAAGTTGGGGGTACTTATTTGGAGAAAAATGGCTTCAATCCGTGGTCTAAGGAAAATGTTTTAATATATATGTGGACCAAGTGAATATTATCTATAACCCTGTTGTGAATATATATTATTAATTAAGGTGTCCTGAGCTAAAATAAAATAGATCAGTTGAATAATTTTGATTTGACTTGTTCATGTTAACCCAGTTATTGCACTTGACTTGTAGCCATAAGGCCAAGAAATAATGTTTGTATTAATTCAGGATATCTTCAATTGTTGTTGTTTTTATGGCACCTTAGACCTATTTCTATAACTCATTTGAACCATTGTGCATGCATTATGAAATTTTGAATTCCTTTTGAATCAGATCATCAGTTGGCATAGTTAAACCAAAGTATTAAATAATATGCATGAAAAAAATGATAATTTAAAATTAAAATAAAACTCTTATTTTTTTTTACCCAGAAATAAATCCCAAGATTTTCTTTCCCTAAAGGAAAACGGGCTAAATTGGTTTAGAGCTTGGAAGAATTCAGTGAGGTTAGCAAGAGAGGGCTTCAGCATTCCTTATTTTCTACTGATGCTGACCAGTAAAGACACCTCTCTCGATTTCTCTCAATTTGAAGAAAGACACTTCAGTGGACACAATACAACTCTCAACCAAGGGTCAGGGTATTATACCCCACAGCAGGATTCCTCTTCATCCTGCAGGTAAATCGGTTTCCATTATAACCCTCAACTGCTGGCAAGAACACAGTTAAGGACTGAATTAAGTTATTGCCGCAATTGCAAAAAATTGGACACAACATCTTTCCATTTCCATTGAAGATATAATGACAATACATAAGGCTTACTTGAAGTGGAACAAATATACCCAGCAGGCTTATGGGAGCATAAATCTGTCTATGACAACTGTAATAAAGTTACACAGGCTGCTGCTTGTTAATCAAGAGTTTAAGTTTTAGATGGAATAACCATTTTTCTGTGGATTTTTGTGGGTGTGTATTATTTTTAAGATAAAATTGAACTTTTCTCCTACACATTAGGCCCTCCTGATCTCTGGTTTCTTTCTGATCTCTTCTCCTGTTTGCTCATCTTTAATGTAAATGTACCTTATGGATTGTTGAACTTTCCAGAGACTCCTGCTGGGTTGATTAATTGCTAATGAATGCTAATGAAGGAGTGAGGTGAATCTACACTATGATGTATTTAAGGGATGATTGATTAGATTTAGCACTGGCTGTCAGGAGAGTACTTACCACAAGAACAACAAGTCCATAAATATGCAGGGAATGGTTGGCAGTCTCTCTCTGTGACTCTGGCCTTTCAAGTCAAGTTCCTGGGTTCATTGAATCAGAGAAAGAACTAACCTTTTAGCTCTTGTAACGAAAATACATTTTTCGTGTTCGAAATATGCTAATTTTGCTAATGGAGTGTAATGAAAAATTGATAATCAGTGGCTATTTAATTGCTGAAATGCTATCCCGCATCAGTTTTAAGAGAAAAATTAATTTCGGCTCAAAACGAGTTTGATCACACAATCAGAAAACAGATCCCTAAATAGAAAATTAGTGGGCTTTGTCAAGAAGAGAGTGCATCATTGTTTAAGAAATGGAGGCATATTGGTTTATTGAGAAAATGTAAAAATCCGCTTTTATGGTTATGAAAATGGATTTTTACTTTTACCTATTCTAAATGACCCCTGCAGTTGCAGAACTGCTTGGCAAAAACAAACAAACAAAAACCCTGAGTTTCTTTTCATTTTGTTGAAGCAACCCTGAAACAAAGAAAAATACTTTAGGATTTCAGAAATTCTGCAGTTTTGAGAAGTCTGGGTGGCCGGCCAATTCCTGCCTATTTTTTGAACGTTTGAGAGACCAGAAAGGATACCAGAAATAGAGTCATTATTGCTCATAAACCTGACTTTTGAGAATATAATTTTGATTTGTGGCAACAATGGACTTTATTATTGCATAAATTATCTGTTCTTTTCACCAACATACTCATATTTTGTGGGATTTATAGACTCCTTCAGTGAGGGTCACCCTATTTTTCTTAGGTGATAGAAAAGTAGAGAAGAAAATTACTTCCTGAGGGAGCTATTGCCCAAAGAATAAACTGACAGGAGTGGCTGAGACAAGTGTGTTCAGTTCATCTTCTAAAATTTCAAATCAGATGTTCCAAGTCTCTCACCCAAGAGAGATGTGAGGGATGCACCAAAAAAAAAAAAAAAAAATGGGAATAATATATCTTTCACATAGAAGGAAATGTGGACAGATATATTGGGGGAGAGCATATTCCCCAGTTTGACAAAATAAAAACAATTTTCTTCATCTCAAATGAGCTAAAACATCTTCAAAATTAAAAGAAGCTATTAAAAATTACAGATGCATTACAAATTACGAAGCATCTTAACATTGAGGAATGTTATTATGAACTCTCACTTTTTATGCATGGTCTCAGATACATGCCAGCTGAAAAATTATTGCTTTAAAATAGTTCAAAAATTTCAGGAAAATAGCCACTAAAATTTATAGAATTTATCACATGAGATAAATGTACATCTGATTTACTAGATATAATATAAGGCTCATGTATACAAATGATTGATTTCATCATTCCCATTTTGCCTTGCATTATTTTTACAAGTACAGAATAAAACATGAATACTATTTATTAAAAATAAGTACAAATTTTGAAATTTAGAGCTATATCAGATTGAATTCATCTTATTTTACATGTCTTATTTAGGGAGCATTTATAAATTTTTATTATATTAAACTAATTGTATATTTCATGTTTATTTTTTATTCATGGTGTAACTGAAGATATAGTTAGTGAATTGTACTCAAATCAGTTTTTAACATCATCACATGTATTTACACAAACTTGTAGATTTAGCTAATAGAATGGGGCTGTTATTTGATATATGGAAGCTATATAACACTATATGTGTAAAATATTAATAAACTTAAAATGCATATACTATGTAAAATATGGTTCTACTTTTTTTCTGGACTTTGTCCTTAATTTGTATGATCTGTTTTCTGATACTTCTATTCAGAGAACATGACTAGTATGGTAGAGAACTAAGGCGATATTAAAATATAATTGTTTTCATATTGACATTATTTTGTAAGGATAATTTAAAAGTTGAATGACTACTTCCTGAAAGAATGTTCCTCAAAAATTTAGCAAAGTGAATATATATATATATATTAAATCTTACATCATGACCAGCAGGTTTTTTTAATGATGCAAAAATGGCTCAACATTTGAAAAATAACATTTTACTATACTGTTAACTAAACTATTCATGTGCACTTAATTTTAACACTGCATCAATTATCAGAGAACCTACCTCTCTTTTTCAGTGTTCTAAGGATCCCTCAAAGCTCTGTGACCCCATCCCGTAGTGTCAGTACTATATATGACATTATCAGTTCTGATAATTTTGTTTATTTTTTTCCCTTACAATATTTCTTTATATCCCACGACAAGTTATACTTTTTAATTGTAGAGGCTATTACATCTACACATAATTATTTATATGTTTTTGGCTTGGGGCCACACTTGGAAGTGCTCAGGAGTTACTCCTGGCTCTGTACTCAAAAATTACTCTTAGAAATTGGGAGACCATATAGGATGCTGGGGATAGAACTCATGTCAGCTACAGGAAAGGCAAATGCCCTACCTGCTGTGCGATATCGTTCAGGCCCCACTTATATGCATTTAAAGTATTAAAGTTAAACTAAAATTCCACAAAATTATGAATCAATGATAAGTTGAGAAAATTATTTTTAATAAATTGTCTTTCTCTTTTTTAAGTTTTTAAAATTTTAAAAAACTGTAGCATGAATTGCATTTTAATATTAACACTTAATAGATAAATCTTACAAATGTATAATTTATAAAGTAAGAGTGAGGAGAGGAATATTAAGAACATTTTAAGGGATGGGTGAGAGCGTGGCACAGTGGTAGGGTGTTTGCTTTGCACATGGGTGAGCTAGGATACACTGTGGTTTTATCTCCGTCGTCCCATATGATCCTCCAAGCCAGGAGTGATTTCTGAGCTCAGAGCCAGAAGTAACCCCTGAGCGTCACCAGGTGTGGCCTATACCCCACCCCCAAAAAGAACATTTTAAGGGAAAGTTTAAATAGCCCAGTAAAGACATACAAGTGGGTTTTACCCTGAAAAGAGACTGTTTTGTGTAATTTTGTTTGGGTTATTTTGTTTAAATTTTCATTTATATTTTTCATGTAAACACCATGGCTATAAAGCTGTTCATAACACAGTTCTTTTCCACAGATAAATTTGTTCATGATTGAGTTATAGTCATACAATGTAAAACAATATATGGACTGGAGCAGTGGCCCAAGTGGTAGAGCATATGCCTTACTTGTGATAACTTAGGACAGACATCTGTTCTACCCTCTGAGTCCCCATATGGTCCCCGAAGCCAGGAATGATTTCTGAGTGCATAGCCAGGAATAACCCCTGAACATCACCGGGTGTGACCCAAAAACCAAAACCAACCAACCAAGCAAACAAAAAACAATATACAGTGCTCATTATTACAATATCTTGATAAAATACTTCAATTTACCCATTATGACCATTGAGAACACTGAAATAGATAACTGTACACCACAGACATATGTTATAAGATCCACTCATTGACTCCCATTCGACCCAGCTATTCCACTCCTAGGGATATACCCTAAGAACACAAATATTCAATACAAAAACCCCTTCCTCACACCTATATTTGTTGCAGCACTATTCACAATAGCCAGGCTCTGGAAACAACCAAGATGCCCTTCAACAGACGAATGGCTAAGAAACTGTGGTACATATACACAATGGAATATTATGCAGCCGTCAGGAGAGATGAAGTCATGAAGTTTTCCTATACGTGGATGTACGTGGAATCTAGCATGCTGAGTGAAATAAGTCAGAGGGAGAGAGAGAGAGACGCAGAATAGTCTCACTCATCTATGGGTTTTAAAGAAAATAAAAATCATCATTGCAACAATC